>OMLF01022059.1:5996-16404 GCA_900302615.1 Holocentrus rufus | reverse complement strand
ATGCATTGTATAACCTGCATTCTTTTATATGTCTTCAGTCCTTTCACACTGTCTTCAATCAACTTGCAAATGCATGTGTAGACATGCACGCGCGCGCACACACACACACACACACACACACACACACACACATACACTTAAAAATGAAAGGGATAGATGAGTGGGTGCTGAAATATTTTGGGAAGAAAAAGAAAGCGCTTGCTTGTACTGAATTTCACTTTACTCCCTGACTGAAACAAAACACTCACTGATGTATTGCTGATAGCTATGAAGATAAACATGAGCATAGCACTAATAAACAGTAAACACAAAGGCTGATGGGAATACAAGAATGAATAAATTAACTGCTGCTTCAGTGGATATGACTTTTTCTACTTAAACCTTCAGAGAGAAATCTGAGAGTGAAAATCCCAGAGAAAGAGGAGAAGAACAGAGAATGTTGACTCTAATCTCTCCTGACAGTTTCCTGTCCTGCTTGCCCTCAGGGTGTGTGTGGGTGTGGGAGTGTGTGTGTGTGTGTGTGTGTGAGCGCGCGTGTGCGTGCAAATGCGTACGTTTGTGTGCGTGCACTGGTGTCGGTGTTGCTGTCTCCAGTGCTCGATGTTTGTAACATATGTCTGCTGTCTCCGTGGTTACCTGATACATCAGAACCGTAAGTCCATCTGAGTCCAGGAATCAGACACAGACACTCAGAGGTGGGCAGGCATCCAGAGCTGTCACTGTAACCTGGTGTTTACCGTTCATCCGACTCCGTCAGCTGATTGTGTTCGAGTTTGTGAGTAAAAATCTTGTGTCTGAGATGAGTCATGTATCATGTGAAGCCATTTTTTTTGGCTTGATGCATGTGGTTGATTTATGTTCTGATAGCGTGAATCAAAACTCCATGCATGTAATTGATAATTGGACTAAAGTTCCCCTCAGGTTTCACCCTAAATGAGAAGAAAAAACAGGAGGGGGGGGGATTGACCAGGAGAGGGGGATAAGTGAGCGCCCTGAGTGCCAGCGCTCTGGAAGCAGATCAGAAAACAAGGAGGCTTCATACTAAAATATGAGCAAATATATTTATCAAACAGAGGGAATAAGAAATAATTAATCTCTCAAATAATATCTTTACAAATAACCATGCAAAAATTGTAAAATCCGTTGGAATATATTAGTTTAATATAGATGCAACAAAATATGTAATTGGTTGTTTATGACAAGCATTGCACAAAAATCACTATTCATGACAACAAAACCTTGTTTAAATGGCCATTTGTAAAAGACGTGATAGGAAACTGTTTGTGCTAATTAATTCTGAATGGAAACACGCAACACGCAGCCGACCAATGGTGTAACTTCATCAGTCATTCACGTTTGAAGGGCTGGCTGTGTCGTTGCAGTCTAACCAATAAATTAAGAGAAAAATAAGAACGGTGATGGCTTAGGCTGTGATCACATAGGACACACTTTTATTTTCTGCTCAAATGTGAGCTGCAGTGGTGAGTGTTGCTTTTCATTACAGAGCAAGAGCATACTGAGTGCAAGGAGCGTGACATTCTCATCACTATGTATTTGCAGTCTATCTAACTGACAGTGTTGTTGGAAATATAAACAGGCGAGAGAAAGCTGCTGATCATTCTACTTGTGCTCTACTTGTGCTTAAAGGAGTGGATTAATAGCCTTTTCTATACCGAGGACGTAGTTAGACTTAACCTATATTCACCAAGAAGAGCTGTGTTGCTCCAGGTGCTGCTGACATATTGTGTGACGACGCTTAAGTAGAGACACATTCAACTTGGCACGCACAGGGAAGTGCCTGTAAAACGCACCACATCCACAACACGAGGCGCGTTGGTTAGAGGCAGTGTGAAAAATAATGGAACAGCCGTGTTCAGTGTGACCACGGCCTCGTGCAGCAAATATTTTCTGCATCGTTCCGCTGCAAAAGGTCAGCTACCCCGCGAGCTCTAAGTATTTGAGTTTGCAACTTCCTGTCAAGAACCAATGGTAATCTCCCAATAAACCACTTTATCTCACCACCTAAAACCCCACACTTTGACTCGCAGGCAGGGTTTACGGCGCAAGTCAGTTTCTCCCGCGCACCTCAGAAGCTTTTGGAAAGCGGCACTTCATACAGTGCACCCTAATGCTCAGAAGATTAAGTCGCTCAAAGAAAAGAAGAAAGAAAGCAATTTAAGAAGGGCGGTTTCGAGCTTTTCTCGTGTTGACCTTGAAAACCAACTGTTTAACAAAATGCCTTTCTGTTTTTTTTTTTTTCCATGTATTTACCAGTTCAGACTGGACTCAGAAGGGTTGGCTAGCTTCAGGGAGAGTGGCTGGTACACCACCGTACACAGAATGTAGCCCACAGTGTGATGAGTGTGGTCATTATGCATATATGGTAATTTATTGTTCATAACCTCGCAGAGCATGAACAGCGCGCTAATAAACAGTAAACAAAAAGCTGATCAGAATAAGAGTATGAAATTAAATAACCGCCGTTTGATGAAATTATTTTCATTAGCAGCTCCGCCTCCTCCTCATCTCTCTCTCCTTGGCCCTCTCACTCTCTCTCACTCCTTCTCTCGCTCTATCACTAACTCACTCTCTCTCTGTCTTCCTCTGTCTTGCATCCACCTCCCGACTGCCTGCAGAAAAATGCCAAAATCTGCATTTAAATTGAAAGCAGTTCATCTGCATATTTCTGGCTATTCAATTAATTTGCCTTTTGTTTTTTCCTCACAGCCAATCAGCAGCTAGGCTGATTGTTTATTGTTGTTCATGTTGCTGTTGGTGGTGGCGATGGATCTGTGTGTGATGGGCTGGTGGTAGAGGTGGGTAAAGGTGGCGAAGGTGTAAATGAGACTTGGTTGAATTTCAGTGCGTCTTCCTCAGCGTTGAGATGATCTGGAGAGAGAGAGAGAGATGCAGCAAAGAGAAGAGGGCGAGGCACGAGGAAAGACGGAGAGAGGAGGAGAGAAGTGTCCTCATTAGCTGTAGACGCTGGAGACAGAGGTCAACTGATCTATGAACCGCCTGTCACCAACTTAATACAGAGCCATCTGTCACACGGATGCACGCACACACACACACACACACACACACACACACAGTCGTTTGTTTCCGGTGTCTGTCTTGCGTGGATTTCTGTCGGAGGGGCGTGGGTGTGCGCCCCCACCCCGACCCTGTCCGCACTGGGAGAGGAGCACGATTGTCATTCAGGCGGCATGCGGCTCCTTGGTTTGGGTGAGGTTACCACAAAACCCCACCCTGCATCTCAAGCCAGGAAGCATCGATTTCCTTTAATTGGATAGACAAATGAAAAGAAGGGATGAACGGGGGTAACACTCCTCCTCTCCGTTGTTGAGGTCTGTCCTTCCTAAATTTTGCGTGCCAGTTGCTCTTAGATTCTTGTCCCTGATCTTGGCGGAACAAGTGAAAGTTTTCTCTTGTCTCGCCCTGTTTTTTTCCGCACTGTATCGGCTTGGCGCCAGTCTTGCAGAAGAACCTTTGATACTGATATTTACCTTCACCTCGTCCCTGTGTTTTTATATATCTCTCTTCCACTGTCGCAAGAGGAAAATGCACTTGTTTTCAAACCTAAACAGAACCTTGTTGTTTTCATAAAGGTCAGATATTGTTTAAAACACTTTTTAGGGAATCGTGAATATGCAAATGAGCATTGATAAGGTCAGGATTTGAATAAAGCGGATTTGAAAAAAACCTCCCCTGACCTTTTATTAAAGTCACTTGAATTTTTTTCACCACACAGAGAAATGTGAGGATAAAACCAACAGGTATTTGTGACGGTGTAGCCCCACTTTCACTGCCACTGGAACGTTCGTCCAAATGATACTGTTGCTATGGTAACACATCAGCTTTTTTGAGTCTCATGCATAGAAATAGAATTGGGTAGAATCGGCACGGGCCTTTGGTTCATGGCATGTCTTGGTATTTCTGTGTAGTTCCCCCGTGCCAAGGCAACAGCTGTACACATTCACTGATGTCACAACGTCGACAGAGGAGTTTGTGTTGGCAAAGGCCTGATGGCTAACGTAAAACATTTTCTGTTACAGGATGTATTAGACAAAACAAATTTTTCTTAATGTAGATTAGGATTAGCAGACATCTTAACTACAGGTAAATGTTTTGGCTTTCCAGTTAGCATCATCTTGAGCTAGTGCGCTAACATTAGATGCTGTTGTCTCTGTGCTGCAGTTTTGGTTCAGTAACAGGATCTCGCAGGTGCTAATTACAGCTTTCTGACGTCAGCAGTCTGAGCCACAGTGACATCGTATGGCCAAAATAAAGTGGTGTACATCTTGGTTCAAATCATCTGTGTAGATATCTTCTGTTACCAATATTGTTAATAATGCTTGTTTTGCTGTGATGGAACTCTCAATAAAGTTATTCAGTTACTTCCCTAAAGATGGATGCCAGCTGGCCCATTAGCAGCTGTAGAATCTCTTATAAATTGTAGTGTAGATTTGAATGGGAATGACCGTTCTGTCAGTTTCAATCCGTCTGTGGCTTTCTGGGTCAAAGACGCTGTAATACTTTCTCATAATATCAGAAAAGATTTTTCCCTGTAATTCCACAGGGAATCACCCCATAAAATCTTAATTTTAATCTTAGAGGGGCTTTCACACAAACCCTGTTTAATTAAAATGAACCGTGGTGTTTTGGAGAGGATGGAACATCTTCTCGAACCTTGGTCAGGACCAAACAAACGAACCCTGGTCCACCTGAAAATTCAGGACTGGTTTCAAGTGAGCCATAAACCAAGAGCCTCATCAGAAGTGAGAATGTAATCCGACCGAACTATAGGAAGCCAACAAAATACAGCGCATTGTTTATTGTGTGTTGAAAGTGGATGTTAACACCTGAAGCTGCTTGCCAGACAGAACTGCCAGCGCTGCCAAAGTGAGTTGGGTACAAACATGGAGTAACAATGAGGTGAGGGCTCTCCTAGAAACATGGACTGGTGACAGCATTTCATGATTACTTGTGGAAGCACATAAAAAAACAGAGGTCTACGTTGTTTTATTGTCGCTCCTTTATTCCAAAATTGCTCTGTTATTGCAGTATGCTCTTATCTGTGACCCGGACATTACAAAAGTTTCCCTTGTAAATTTTCTGTCCAATAGACGAACAACCTGTTCAACTGTGTGTCATTTGTTGGCAAATATTTGTTTACTTAACAGTGCTGTGTGAACAACTGAAGCTGATTAAAATTGCAACAAAGTAACACCTTTTGCACCTGATTTGGACCCAAGCAAGCAAACTTATAGGTGTGAAAATCCCCTTCACATCACAAACTAATGCTGTGCGAGTAAAGGCTGATTTATGGTTCTGCATCGAAGCGTCGCCATAGATACGACAGTTGTTTACAGCGCTGCAAGCACTTACAGCTCTGTGTTAAGTCTGCATGTAGACGGCTGCTGGAAATTAATGGAAGGAAGTATGAGGCAGCCAGGCAGACCAAGTCCGAGCTCTTGAGGTCTTATTGAGGATGTACAGTTCATATTTTTTGGTGAGGTGCATGTAAGATATGGCAGCAACTTCTTTGGGCTAAACCGACACTGCAGACAGCGACAGAGGCATTCTGACTATAAATTGGCCTTGAGTCTGACCTCTATAGTGGTAACAGGCAGAGTTGGCCAGAGTGCTCAGTCTGCACTCTACTGCAAGTAGTCTTAATGAACTGAATGTTAGAGGCGCACAGATCCAGATTTTTCAGACCCAACACCAGCACTGAATGCTTTATCAAGGGCATCAGCCAATCCAAGCATGACTCAGTTTGCATTTATGCTGCCTGGTGCTGGTCTGCAATTGTATGAACAAGTACACTGTTTACATGAGTTTTATTCATTTCATCAACTTATGCACTGACCACTGCATAGCGACCCACAATCAATCACAAATTTTCCATGCCCTTCAAACATTGCAGGATTAACACACACACACACACAAACACACCTATGGGAAATTTAGGGTCCTCAATTCACCTGACTTGCATGTCTTTGGACTGCAGGAGGAACCCGCAGCACCCAGAGGATCAAACACAAACACAGGGAGGACAGGCCAACGCCACACAGAAGGGGACAGGACCGAGATTCAAACCCTGGTCCTTATTGCTGTTAGGGGACAGTGCTAACCACTGAGCCATAAATAAAAAATATTTTAAAAAACACACTGATCAAAACTCAAAAGGATCTCATTCAGAAAAAAACACAGTGTGGTAAGTTGTGCTTAATAAGAGAAAAGCATTTAGTCTGCACAGCCAAGAATCCTCCTCTGAACAACAGGTGCTGTGCCTGTGAGCTTAACAGATTGCATCGTTCCAGCATTTTGACATGTCAGGAGACATTTCTCCTCTCACTGGAAAAGTTTCATATCGTCTTCATTAAACTAGAGATGTTGGGACAAATTCATTTACTGAGCCAAGTATGACTACCGGAGAGCTGGATTGAAGCTTAACCCAATACTACAGATACTCTTGGTGTCTGAACAAGATATTTCTCGGAAGAGGTGCAGAAAAACTCAAATATTGTTTGTTTTAAAAACTTGATGTTTTTTATGATCGCACTTGAATTGAAACTCTTACAGGTTACCTCAGCATTTTACAGGAGTTGGCTGGCGACTCACTCCCTGCTGATATGTTTAGTACGTACAAGGCCATTTGCATTGTCTTTGAAGCACAAATGACATTTATTTTGAAGCACAGATTCCGTAATAAAAACTGAATTTACAGGAGAGCTGTGAGTGACATTTGTTAAAAAAACTGTCTGGTGATGCAGAGACTCGCCATATGAATAGTTTTTATTGATACGGCGCATTTGCTTGAAGTTTCTTTGCTTTTATAACCTGAAGCTGGTATCAGCAGATCGTGTCTCCTCTGCCTACCACTTTGTCTCGGCCTTTCATTTCTTTCACTCCCCTCCATGTTGCTCTAATGCTCCTTCTCTATCTCAGACCCCGAGCACCGGCGCTTCAGTTTTGTGTCTATAACCTTTTGTAATCCCTGTAAATCTGTATAACCTTTACTCAGCTACCTGTGTGTGTGTGTGCGTGTGTGTGTGTGTGTGGGTGCAGGGACACTTACAATGTAAATGTTATGTGGGTGAAATAATGTTTCTTCAGAGATTGAAGCAGTTATCCTAGATTTCTTTCTTTTTTCTTTTGCCCCCAATTGGCTGTGGGAGTCTTCAGTCCTCACCTGCTGTAGGCTGGCTTCCATCAACATGTCCACTGTGTCTTGCACATATACGCCCACACACACACACACACACACGCTGTCTGTTCAGAGGACAAACTTCAGCAGAAGGTGTTTAGACACTGTGATCTCCATGGTAACTGGTCGCAGTGTTTTTCTTTGATGTGTTCCATGTTCCCAGAGCCCCTGCAGTTTCTAGAGCCGTGTGCACACATGTTTATGGTTTATGTGTGTGCCTGTGATGAGAGCCGGAGCCCAAGGATATGGCATAGCTTTCAGACAGCCACATAGGGACAGAAAACACCAGGGACGCTCAAGGGAAAAGAGGTTGAACAGAGTGAGGCAGTTAGATGGAGAGAAGGAAAGTGTGAGGGAGAAAGCTGGTGTGATCTGTAAAGAAAGGACGTTGCATCATCCCACTGCAGCGTGTCCCGCAGGATCGCAGTATATACTAGGCTGGTGGCAGACATACAGGCCAGGGGACGTGTATAGATGCCATTCCTATCCAGGCCAGTGAACTAAAAAGGCATTTAGACGCTGATGGAATTCAAGAACACATTTCAGCATAATTGGGTTTTGCATATGATGGGCCTGGAAGTTGAGCGTTCACTGTGCATTCCTCTGATGCTGCCGTCTGACTTAAGCCATGTGCACCCGCTCCTCTGATCAGTGAAGAGATGCTAGGGAAGTATTCAAACTTGCACCATGCAGGTACTCTCATCACCGGGAAGGTTTTGAAGAATAGATCATGCCCCTTTAATTCCAAAAACAGGAAAGTTTGATATTTTAGTGTTTTCCAAATAAATAAATCTACAATTTTAGTTTCAAAAAAGAGACTATTTGTCACATTTGTTTATGTAATGCCATGTAAAAGTCTTGCATGCATCCCTGTGTCATATCCCGTTTGCAGCCGCCATCAGCCTCTTGCAGGAAAGCAGTTACTAATTTTGTCGGCTCACATCATAGAATTTGAATGGCTAGAACGGTCATTCTCAGTCAGCTCTACGCTCGCGAACGTCATTTGGCAGGCGCACAAGCGGCTGTCATAGACTGATAATGCTCTCATTGAAATCAGCGCTGATTTGGTGCATGAGACTCGGAAAGCTGATGCGTTACCATGGCAACAGCATCATTCGGATGAACATCCCTGTGGCAGTTGTGAAAAACATTGTAACTCTGGATGTCATGTGCTGTCAACAAACGGAGCGACGTTAATTCACATGGCAGCGTGATCAAAATTCTGTGGAAGTCATGTAAGGTGCACCCATAGAAATTCAATTTCTGTGGGTGGACCAAAGAAAATTACCATGATACACTATGGTGTGTCCTTTCTATCCATTCAAGTTCTGTGCTTCAACCCCACAGCCCAGTACTATCAGATATGCAGAGCAATAGCCAAATTATGTTTATTTACTTGTCACCACTAGACGTGCGAGATATATTCAAACTCTAGACATTGTCCGTCCGTTTAAATCTGAATTTTCAAGTTGGCATCAGTAATATCTAAGGACAGAACCACACACCTAATGTTCAAAGCTGTATGAGTGGTGCCTAACACAGAAGATAAGGCTGAGATCTTTGCATTTTTGGTATTAAATGCTTTGCTGCACAGACTCACAACTGAAGCTTGTGTGAACATCTCAGCCACTTGTTCATTCTGAAATCGACAGACCAATGTAAGACATTTCCATAAAATGTCTTTCTACTTGAAAGTACTTTATCCCTCATACTATATTTTACTGCTTCTACTCCTATATTCATGTGCTATAGGTGCTGCATGGTGGCTCAGTGGTTTGAATTGTTGCCTCACGGCGAGAAAGACCTAGTTTGATCCGGTTGGATTCCTGGCCCTCTCTGTGTGGAAATTGCCTGGGTCGGGGTTTTTCTTTGGGGCGTTCTGGTTCATTTCCATATTCCAAAGACATGCAAGCCAGGTGGATTGGAGACTTCAACTTGCTCGTAGCTGTGAATGTGAATACGACTGATTGTCTGCCTGTGTTTGCCCCGTGACGGGCCGCCCAGCTCTCCACGATGCCTCTCTGCCTCCCGCCCAGTGCATGCTGGGAAAGAGCGCAGCCTTGTGTGACCCTGAACACAACAAGCCAGTGTGACAGGAATGAATGAATCAGTATAATTATCGGAAAGGCCCCTTGTAGAGCGAATGATCAGTAAAGCTGTTATTTAATCAAATATACTCTTCCAGCTGACTGCTGTTTTTCTTCCACAGAGTTTTGGAGTGGTGGAAGTATTTTCCCTCACTCATAACTCATAACTCATAACTACACTTTCCTCCCAAGAAAAAAATGACACTCAGCCTTGACAGCTAACAGCAGTTCGCCAACTTATGTATTTTGCAATGTTTCTGTTTTCCAGTTAAGACAACTAGAAACAGCCGGCTGTTTTTTCTATTCAATTCAGTTCAGTATAGCTTCATTGGCAATATTGCCAAAGCATTGAACAAACAAAACAGTCAAGTATATTGGAAATCTTATGACAAAATTCATCATAACAATATTCAGAGTATTTAGTGTTGTCATGAGTGTGGTATTAGTTTAAAGGAACATTTTATAATTATAAATTCTAAACTCTGTTTCAATAGTTTGTTCAGTCAGACGTGTTAAAAGAAAAAGAAAGAAAAGTGGGATTGTAGCAGTGTAGTGGAGGCACTAAATTATGTTTTTCAAAGAAATGATCTCTGATATTTTGATACTGATACTGTTTTGGTAACTGGGTCTTTTTATGTCTCTTTTTTCATGGCTGGACTGTACTTGTTGAGGATCTGTCGCTGCTTCCTTTCTCTGACAGTCAAGAGATTTATAAAGAGTCTTCTAATTTATATTCTGTTTTTAAGAGCCGAGATTCCAATTTATTTGGGGTTTTGGTGATGTGCTCCCGATGATACGGATTGTTTTTACATTTTTTGATGATTCAATCGATGCTTACGTCTTTTGCTGTAAGAGTGATGTCTGAATGGAGTTAATAGTTTCTATGAGGTTAGTAAGGGACTTTATTCAGGTTTTGATTCTTGGGATTGAAGTGCTTTGAAATGTAATGAAATTGCTTTTTTGTGACTGACTTTGAGAGAGATCCAAAACATCTTTTTGTGTATCTTTTATCTTTTGTGCATAAAATTTGTATATATATTTTTGTATATCTTTTGTGTATCTCTCTCTCTCTCTCTATCTCTCTCTCTCTCTTTCTCTCTCTCTC
>OMLF01022057.1:0-12286 GCA_900302615.1 Holocentrus rufus | reverse complement strand
ACATGGAGTAAATGTAAAGGCATAGAGGGAAATTCAGGATTACATTTTTGAAACCACACACACACACACACACACACACACACCCATCAACCTGTGCAGCCACATTTTTTCCCCACTGTTTCCATAAAAAGCTGAACTCTATAAACGCGCCTCACTCAGCTCTGAGTATTTCTGCTTTACTGCCACCCTGTTAGAGATTAAGGGAGGAAATCTGCCATGGAGAGCGCCGCTCTTTGATATCAGCATGGTCAGTGTTTAAACAGCACGACCTCTCCTGGCATGCAGGGAGCCAGATGGAGGCTCTGGAGTCAATGAGAGTCTGATTTCAAAAGGCGTTTTGGCAGGTACAAAAATGATTCATATCCACAGTCTGTTTGATTTTAAGAAAAAGACAAAGAGATGATTTTATAGGGAAGAGTCAAACTTGGGACATTCTTAATGGGCTGCTGCATTGTGTTCATCCGATCTTGGTCTGACTAATTCATGCTTTCGGAAGCTTTAACCTTGCTAAATTTTAATTCAGTCAAGCTGCTGGAGAAGGATCTGTTTCTTGGCCACAGCCTCAGATGAAGCAAACCTTTCCATGCCCGCTCAGTCATTTCACACACTGGTCTGGATTGTGGTCAGTTTGTCAGCCAACCTTGTAGCATAGCTACGTCAGCAGCTTTTACATGCTCTTCAAATTAAAAACCTCCTGTCCTCCATGATTTGATGGAAAAAAACAACATACTGGTATTTAGATGCGGTTCTGCCTCAGTCAGGAATTCAGGCCTCAGAAATAGATTTGTCACCTGTGTACAGACCTTCTTTGAGGCAGTGGTTGTTGACCAATGTGGTGAGGGTATTCTGGGATGTGAAACATCCTCCAAACGGATATAACTAACACTTTTCTGTGGCTGATGATATATAAATATTTTTGGTAGACTGGAAAAGCTTTTCTTCTCAGGACCTTGTTTTTTTCCTGTGAAACTGGCACTTGTATCTTGCTCATAATGTCAGGGATACAATACTTTAAGATTATTCTCCTGTCGCCCAACTAATGTCAAATTTAAAATGCAATATAGACCTTAAAGTTCTAATAGGTAGATCCTGTTGCACCATGTTGTTTTATTTTCAGCCACTAGATGGCAACGTCAGACATCAGTCTGATAAGAGTTTTTGAATGGGAACATTATAAAAATGTTTCATATCTCCTTCTCTTATTGGTTGGAATTTATTTATGTCATTACAGCTTTCAGTAAAGAATCACAGTACAGTTCCTTATGGAAAATTGTGATCCTGCAATACATTTTTAGAAGCCTACAATAAATATTAGAGCAAAATAATGAGCCCACATCAGAAAATTGTAAGAATATCACAGCAATATCAACACAGTTTAATAAAAAAAAAATAAAGTACAGCAAGGTCATTACTGAGAATCACAGACAGCCTTTAAGAATATTATAGGTTCATTATATGGTTTATTAAACCATAAAAAAATAAAATCAGGGTCCTTACTACGTCAATCCAGAAACACTAAAAGACCATGGTGATTTTTTTGGAAAGATAACATTGAAACCCTCCATACACTAAAATAAGTTCTATACAGTGAATCAGGCGGTTTGGAAAACTCTTGTCCTGACTCCTGTCTCAGCACATAGTTCAACTGTCCTGCCTGTCTGTGTAATCTTCAGGCTCCACCCTCATGTAGTTTTTGAACGTTAAACTCAGTCAGAGATGGAGGAAAGGCAAAGAGGTCTCACTCTGCCTTCACTTCACGGTACCACCAAGCATCAGGGATCTGAACTTACGCAGAAATCAGGTTTACCAGCACGAAATTACACACAGTTCTAAAGTATTATTAACACACTGGGACATTTTATGTGGGTTTAAGTCTAAAATGTCACAATTTTCTTTTGCAGAATGTTTTTTTCTGGTGCCAAAGCCCACAAAGGAGTTTCAAGGCTGCAGCATGAAATAGTAAAATGATTCCCATGCTACAACTTTTTCTCTGAATTTAAGCAGAAGGGAGTGTGTGTTCATGCAGTGGAGTTAGAGTTAAGTTTAATGCTTTTGAAAGTGAATTGGTTCCATTTTAAACAGAAACTCACATCATAATGAGCAATCTGCCACACAGAGTGGATAGAAACCTTTTTAGAGCCATCTTCAATTTCAAATTTTGATTGAACTGAACTGAATGCTGATTGGAGGGAGCGATTCTCTTCATAAAAATCAGACTGTCGTGATGTTCTGCATCAAACCATTTCCAATGTGAGTCAGAAGTGGACATTCAAATCACATTCTGGAGAGAAACAGAGCGCTGAAAAGATTAGCTTGACATTGTCGAGTTGAGGAGCAACAAGCTTTTCTCTTCATAAACAGCAGTTTCAAGGTTTTTCTCCTTTTCAACCCATTCACCGCTGTGGTGTTTGTGTGAGGTTGCCATGGAAACTGTTCCATTTCATACACCGCTAACATAAATCTCCCTTTGGAAAGTAAAAGTCTTAAAATCTTAGTTTACTTAAAACAATGCACCAAGCACCCAGCTGGGACACTTTCACTTTTTTTTCTATGCGATTCAGATTGTTTTCAGTTGTTTTCTTGCACTTCATGCTGCTTGGAGGCACAAGAAGTGATGTGCTCTGTCCTCAGATACTGCCATGTGCTTTGAGAACACCATGGACTAATATTTTTTGTATTTTTCCAAACGTAAGACACATTTCTTGATCCTATGGCTAAATTTGGCTCATGGAGGTTTAGTCTCTGACCACAGACTGTCCTGTCCTAGTTTAGTCTAGCCTCTGCTGGTTTCCCTTCCTTCTTCAATATCTCTTGTTTGGTCCATGCTGTGTTCTGTGTTTACTAACCTTTTCTCCTCTGTCTGTGTGAGTATGTGTCTCCATGTCTTAGGTCGGTGGCCTGATTCTGCTTCCTGCCCTGCTGCTCCCGGTCCTGCTCCCTCTGCATCGCCCTGCACCTCCTCCACCTTCCCTGCTATTAGTCATTAACCTCCTTAACTCTCCTTTTCTTGGCTACCTCCCTGATGTTTGCTTTTTTCCATCTCATCAGACTTTTTTTTTCTTCTCAAAAATGATAAAAGCCCATGAAAAAAACAAAAAACAAATAAATGCTCATCATAAGTTACCAGAACCGACTTTAAGATACTTTAAGTTGAGCTTAGTCTGATAAGTATACAAGTTAAATAAATAAATGAATATGGATAAATAAATACATGCATACATACATACATAAATAAATAAGAAGAAATGGAGGAAAGCAATCAACCTTTTTTTCTTCTTGATAAAAATGCTTAATTGATTTTCAAAATCCTCATCTATTTTTCCTCTGTTGCAATGACCAATCACTAATTGTTTCAGCACTACCTTGATCACTGCTATATTCGAACAAAAATTGTAATTATTGACCCTTTAAAATTAAATGAACTGGAGTTTGGCCAATGGCTGACACGTAAACACCCACTGACCCTCTCAGCCAAAAAACAGAAGACAGGTCTGCCGTAACGTGACTGAAGTGAACACGGAAGTAGGCAGGAGTGACACCTCTCGCTGCGCGTGCACACTCTCCGGCGTTAAAGTAACTCGTCGGTCGACATTTTGAGCACAGCATCATCAGCGCTGACGTGGAAACTACGTGAGCGAAGGCACAGGCCGTCCACCCCACTGTAATTAGTGACGAGTCAGACTACGTAAAACTCCGGTAAGTCACTGCAAAGCTGTCACATTCAGCCAGCGCAAGTCAGACAGAGTGTTAAAGGAAGAGGCGGACAGAAAGTCTGTGCTTTGAAACTGGCAGTTTAAACTTTGCATTGCGACCAGGCTGTTGAATTAGCCGATTTGGTAAAATCGCCTGAAATAGGCTGTGTGATCTGGCCCAGGTCGGGTTGCTTTCAGTTCGGGTGAACAAGCTGCGTCAAGGCAGAAAGAAACAGCACGAACAGGACCGGAAGTTGTGCGGAAGCTGCATCTTTCAAATAAAAACGTGCGAACGTGTCCCATTCAGAAAAATATAGGTTTATGAACGATTGACATTTTCATTTGCTCATGGTTCATTCCCAGATAAACATTATTAATTTGCGCGACGGTACTGCTACTCAAAAAACGCCATAAACAGTAATAAATCATGCGCAATAAAAGTATACAGCGTTATAAAAGTTTTCGCTTAGAATGAACGCATGATGGTTAAATGAGGGCGAAAATATCAACTGTAAAGTCTCTCCAGAGAATTTCTATATTATGTTATTATACTTCATGTACATTTCTGTTCATTAATGAGCGTTTTATTTTGAAAACTGTGACAGGAAGTCGTGTTTTTTAATTCCAATGGGCTTGACTCCACATGAGGCTGTCAAACTATGGCCCAGCGGCCGCCAGAGGTTTTGGGGGGATTTCAGGGCGTCCACAACAATATGACTGAGTTTAATTTCAACTGACACATCATTCATTAGACATTTACATCAGGGGAAAACCTCAAGGCATGACTCTTCTGATCAGAGGTTTCAGTTGCCACACCTAGAATGGGGACAAAGATAAACCTCCTCAGATGAGGTTTCCTGTGACAAAACCTTTATCAGATGAGGTCCTGTGAGGTAAAATATCTCTACTTCACATGAAAAAGTTGAGGGACTTCACCCTGCTTTCTGGCTGTGATACTGGCTTTTGGCAATGATATGATTTTGTAATGTTTTGCCTTCAAACTCAATACAATTTATCATTTAATATGAAGGGAAATTAAAGTTGTCCATGCTACTCAGAAACGAGCACCTTAATTTGAAGTGAGTTATCTAATAACTGAGCCTCAGTAGGCCCATATTAAAAGCAGATAATGCTGACTATTTTTCTCTTGGTGCAGACTCTTACAGCTTCTTTCCTTTATTATTTTTCCCTTTCTTTGTTAACAAGAATCCATTAAAAGTATGATGACAAAGGGTATCTAAATTTCAAGTGTGGAAACGTACCCTTGGTATTAGCTGATACAGTCCCAGCTTGCCAGCTCCGCTCACTGGAGGCTTCAGATAATGACAGTGAGCGCTGCACATTATGAAAATACATATTCGTCAGGAGCTGAACAAACAGCCACTGTCAACACTGATCTCCAGACCGTTTTGTGTGACTCACACGCAAAGTGCCAGATGAATCAAAACACGGCGGCTGCAGTACAAATAAAAGGATATTGAAAGTGATATAATCATTCTCACTGCTTATCTGAAATTTGCTCATTATACTGGAACAGCCTGCCTCAGGAGCTTTGGCTGGGGGAAAAAAAAAGAGACAACTTTAAAATTACCTCATAAGACACATTTTCATGGAGCTGCATTGTTCTCCGAGCTTATTTCTATTCAGCTTTGTTTTTGTCTGTTTTGATTTTGTTTATTATCGTTTCATGAATTGGACAGAGTTATTTCCATGCTGTTTTGAGAAGTTCCATGCAAATAAAGGTTGTTTTTATTTTTAGTTCCAGAGATAAACAGCTGGGTTTGCATATATTTTTGGACCCTTTACCTTATGATAAAAATGGAATATTTTTTCATTTCATCACTTACCTCATTACCATGACATAACATAAGCCGTATGTTTAATGTGATCATGATCTATAAAAAAGACACAAGTTAATTTCTGCCTGTTAGTCTGTGATTAAAGTCAAATTTGATGACTTGATCAGTGTCAGTCTCTGCCTCTTCTGACACTGTCAGGACAAACCATGTCATGATTTCAAGAATGCCATGTCTGTTTTTTGAGATTTTATTCTTGCCAAGGTGGACACAGCATTTTTACCACCAAGTGATACTAAAACTCTCTATCCACTGGTTAGAAGCTCTTTAAAAGAAAATAAAAATTTATTGCAGGTTTTACAGACTGTTTTTATGTAGCTGTGGTCTGGGAGGAATCTCAGTATCAGAGGGGGACGACACTGACGGCACAATGTCTGATATTACAGAAAAATCCAATATTTGGTCTGACCCTAAAATCTCAGGAAAAACAAGTTTGACATCTTGTAATTATGCAGTCGTTAATTATGATCTCAAGAACACGAAACTGCAAATTAGTCAGTATTAACAGTCTACTTGTCTCTCGTCTGTGTAGCTGACTGACCATGGATACCTCGGTGTCGTCTCAGCCAGAGAACGGGTTAGTCGACTCGGTGACCGACGGAGAGGAGAAGAGCAGTGAAGCCAGTCCCCCTCCTGCTGCCCTGCCTGAGGTACCCAGCATGCACTTCTCTGGATTAGAAGTTAACATGGATTTATTAGACTGAAACTTACAAGAAATAAACAAACTTCTGAAAATAGTGCTGAACAAGACTGATTTTGTTGATGTTCAGCAGATTGATTATTCTGCAAAATTAGACAGTCCAATCTGTTCTAATGTTATTTTCTCAACCCAGGTTATCTTCTCTTCTTTCATAAACACCACAACATGTTTTCATTTCGGACTATCAGGCAGTTTGTATGACTGTTTTATTTGTTTGTCCCACATGGACTAGCCGTCCCATTTTGGCACAGACCTGTTCCTTTGTGCCTGCAGGTGTCGGTGGGCTCCAGCACGGCAGCAGAGTCCTCTGCGGTGACCGTGGTCCAGCTCTCTGATGGTCAGACGGTGCAGGTTCACGGGGTCATCCAGGCCCCTCAGCCCTCCGTCATCCAGTCCCCACAGGCCCAGACTGTCCAGGTGAGGAGACATGGACTGTCTGTCCTGCCCGGTTTGATTACAGCTTCCTCCCACAGGTCCTCTGTCGGGTTCGACCACAGTTTAATAATGTTAGCTGCTGACTGGGCTGGTGAGCTGCCGGTCATAAACCCTGTTCTGAGACATTAAGGAAAGCCTCAGTCCACTGCTGAACATATCACAGATCATAGAGGTTTTACTTGCTAGTTTTGTCAAAATGTTTAAACACAAGTGCTGTGGGAACTTTTTAAATTGTATGTTTTCTCTTGCATACAGTTTAAAATGTGGGTTAGTGATTCTGCTCAACCCCAGAATGCCTGGTTTTTGGTGATTTTGATATTTGCTCTAATCCAGACCTGAACTATGCAAACTGTTTACAGCATGCAGAGTTTACAGCAATTTCCATAATTAGTCACTAGACGAGCTTTAGTTTAAAGGCATTTGCAGAAGAAACCATGTGCACCAGAAATATACTACATCAAATATGTGTCTCTGTGTTTTCACCTTGTTTACCACCAGTTATCACAGGTTTCTTACAAAGCCTTAGTGGGAAGAGGAGGTTTATACCTACTCAGCACTTTTCAAGGCTCCCGAGATAAAATATTGTAACACAGCTGCCCGCTTTGTCTCTCCTCAAACAGCCAAAACTGCTCAAATCTACAACACGGAGTTCAACAGAACCTTGGAATTATTTATTTCTAGCTGATAATTTGTCAAACATTAGTTCTATAATGGACAATATATGAATAACTCCTTGTGACATGTCCTTGCATTAAACAAGGCCTTAAGTATGGAAAAGGGGTTAATGGGTTATGATATAGGCGTTAGTGTTGAATGAGTATTTATATGGTGGAGATACACTGGAGTGCTACTGGTCTAATGCAGTGCAACTCTTAATAGGATTGGTGTGAGCAGTGAGATCTGGACTTTAAGCTCATCAGTCTAACCTTCACACTCAGGCGGTGTCGGTGTTGTGTCTGGGCCCTGACGAGAGCTCTAGACGGATCAAAACATGGCGCTGTAGACACTTCAGACAATAATGACCTGTGAGGCAAAGCTGCATCATATTGACCGATAATTATTGTGCGATTCTGTTAATGAATTTTGTGATCTCACATGCGGTCTTAACTTTTTGATGTAAGATGTTTTCAGCACTTGAAAGAACCAGTTTTGGTGATGGAAACTGAACTGTTAAAAGTTTGCGCAGATATCGGTGAGAGTTTGCTTGTTAAGATTTCATTTATGGACAAATTTTTGAGCCATATTTGTTGATATCGGCGACATTTCTGGAACAGTTTCAACCTGTTGAGGGGAGTGCATGTGATATGGTATGTTTCTATGTTTTGTTTTATTCAGATTTTCTCCGATGTGCAGCCTGATTTGCAAACCAGGGATTCTTGACAACCTCAGAAAACATTTAAGAAGTCACCTTCTTGTCAAAAAAATGCTGCTTGCTCTGACTTGAAAATTGCACTTGTCAGTGATACAATTCATTGTTTTTCGTTTAGTTGTGCAGCTCCACTGCAGTGCTTACTGAATGCAAAATGAATGTGAGAAAGACGACAGATATTTTATCAAGTTTATCAGCAGTGCTGTATTTCTGCAAGGAGATTCTCCAAGAAAAAGGTCAAACCTGCAAAATGCATAGTGAAAGACAGACTAGAAGTACGTTGTTTTGTTGACCCAGTTCAAATACATGTTCAAGTATGTTGCAGTACCCTAAGTAACCTAAGTAGCCTTATGCACAAGAGCGCAGTGCAAAGAGAAGTATTTTGGATTACACAATGGATTCACAGTGACAGTGTTGGCCATGTTGTAGAAAATATTGGAAAACAGTGATCTTTAAACAGACTATTACATTACATTTAAAAAAAAATGTTAAACAAATCAATTGATTATTACAATTTATTACGTTACACATGATTACATATCACATTTTTTCTAGTTGGACCATACAACACCCATTTCAGGAATCATTAGATAGGTTTATACTGGCAGTCTGTTAATATCAGTTAAATATGACTTTATCTTGGTACTGACCTGATTTTGGAAACCAGTACCAGTGTCAGTGACGCAAATGATACCAATGGTATAAACACTTAAAGCAATAATCTAAAATGTTTTCATATAAATAAATGTCTCTATCAGAATGATTTAACACAGTGATATCTGGTTCATGAAAGCGTTTACATTTGCTGTTGTAAACACTCGAGGTCTGGTACATCTGCTCTGGGAAAAACAACACAGCGCCTAACACCAAAGATATCACCAAATTACAACAAAATAAACAAACAAAAAAAAAACAATATGACTTGTGGACTACAATTTTAAATATGACTTATTTGCTACAGATAGCCACTGTAGCAGAGCTGGAGGATGAAGAGTCGGTCACAGACTCACAGAAGAGACGAGAGATTCTCTCCAGACGTCCATCTTATCGGTGAGAACACGTCAGCGTTAAATATGAGGATGATGGTTAAATTGTTTTAGTTACAGAATGTGTCAGATGAAGTGTTAAGTTTTGCAAAGTTGCACTGGCTTTATGGAAATTTCCTCCCCCACAGAAAAATCCTCAATGAGCTCTCGTCGGATTCACCGGCAGTTCCTAAAATCGAAGAGGAAAAGGCAGAGGAGGAGGTGCCGGTCTCCAGCGTGGCCTCAGCACCAGTGCCAACCTCCGTCTACCAGACCAGCTCTGGACAATACAGTCAGTACTTTACCTCTTGAGACTGACATAAATCTTTGCAGCTAAAATTCAACATTCAAAAATACTGTACAAAAAAGAGGCCTCTGTCTCAAGTTTTCTGTTAGTTAAAACGTCAAGTTGTCGTGTCTGTGAATCCATGAGTATTTCATTTAGACAGGCAGACAAGTTGCAGTTGTGCTTTAATCCTCCACAGTTGCGATCACTCAGGGCGGAGCCATCCAGCTGGCCAGCCCCGGAGGTGAGGCCCTGCAGGGGGGCCAGACCCTGACCATGGCCAGCTCTGCCCCCCCTCAGCCCGGAGCCACCATCCTGCAGTGTGCCACTCAGCCCGGAGACTCGCCTCAGCAGTTTTACATCCAGGGAGGACAGGTGCTCATCCAAGGTAGGCTGCAACTGATTTGGGCTAAATTTCGTAGCATTCACTTTTCCTAAGCACATCTAGAAAATTTGGAAATCTTTGCAAAAAGAATTTGGCATAGTAGCAGAGCCAGAGCGCTACCACAACTGCTGGAGAAAATGTACAAATAAATGTTGTAGTGATTCAAATTAGGGATCTTAATATGATGAAGTATCTAAACAACAGCAGTTTTTTATGCGTTCTGTACTGAGGAAATTTTGTGCATCACATTTCTTTTATGGTAGGTATCAACAACTGAAGTTTTGCCTTGCGTGATCCTTGTATTGCATTCTCCCTTTTACTCTTTTTTTTTTTTTTTACCTCCATAATCTAAAACATCTTAGAAGGGCGCAATTGCCACATGACACAATGTTTAAAATTAGCAAGAAAGTTAAAATTACAGTCTTGGAAAACATATGCTCATACTTAAAGCAGTTATAGTGCAAAGACGTCGTTAACATAAAAACAACTTACTCTGGCAGCAAAGCAAAACATGTGATTACCAGTATAAAAAATTCTATAGGGAACAGCACCCATGGAGTTCGTTACTCTCATAGACTTTCACATAGCAAATAAAAGTCTCCCTACTCACTTGACCAGGGTTATTCCTGGGTCGAGCGTTGGTGAAAAGGGGTGACCCATGTCTAGTGATGCAGGTCAATGACCCATCTCATGAAATGGGTCAGACCTGCGTATTTAATCTGGGTCAATTGGTGAAAAAGGGTCAACGTGGGTCAAGCTATTGACTAACTCATGTTACAGTGGACACTGATGTGACGTAGCACTCAGTTACTATGGTTACATGCAAGAAACCAGATGGACTATGGCAGGTATGGCAGGAAACTGGGTAACACGTTTACATGCGTTACTTTACTCTGATTTCTCAAAAACCCCAGTATACATGCGCTCCCCAGTATTTGGGTTTCCCATCCATGACGTTACCTGGACTGTTGCCACGGCCACCTGTGGTGCTGCAGCTTACCCATCAATCAGCCTCTTGTGGGGAATTCTCTAAGCTTTGACTCTCCTTTGTAGGGTTGAAGTAGGTTTCCATATACTTTCATCACAGGTAACATTGACATAAAATTATTAAGCAGTCTTCAATGACTGTTTAGAGCAAAAAAATTTGTCTGGGTGTCTTTGGGAAACCAGCTTGACATGGCAGTGCTGTGGGTCAGTGGTGTGATGTAAAAGGGTCCGCTGACGGGCCAGACCCATGCTTCAAGCACGGATTAAACACTGGTCGTTGGAATAAAGCGGGTATAATTCTGGAGGGCTGGGTGATTTAATAATGCTAAACTACTTAAGTCTACACAACTTGGCAGCGTCTCCACTGAAACCTGGAAGCCAAAGTCCAGCATAGAGAGGCTCAGTGAATGTGGTCTGGACTCTGTGGAGGAGAGTCATGGTTTCAGAGACTCTGTAGAAGGACAGAATACCTGCTCTGTGATCCAGGTACACTCCTACTCTGGAGGACACAGGGCCTCGTATGGGAGTTACAATTTTGTTGTGACTGAATTCATAACTATTGCTGTAACAACATAATGCCCAAGATTTTCCATTGCGTCCAAATGCACATGCATCAGAGGTCCCTGTTCTGCTAATATCTTCATATGAAACTGCGATTGAAACTTCTCTCCCCCTCCACTCCACCTCCCAGTAACAACGTCCAGTCAGACTCTCTCTACTCAGGACCTGCCACCATCCTATAAATCTATCAGGGTGCCGAGGATATAACTGTTCTTCTCCCATTAATGTTGCTTTTCTGTTTCCCTCAGATAATAACACATACTTGCTTGCTGTGTTTGGATTCAATGTGATTTGATTTGAATACTGCAAGAATCTAGCTCTGGTGTTAGGCTCTGGACGTGGCAGTAAAACATCCACTTCCGTCGCTGTTAATGAGATCTTAGTCCATTCCTCAGTAAGAATGTCCTGTAGTTTGTCTCTCACCTCTGACACAGCTGCAGTCACATCCTCAAAGTATCTCAGAGGACGGATGTTGGTGCTGGGTGAGTCTGTAGATTGACTGAGACATGAGAGCGAGGGGTAACTCTGTAGAAAATGGATGTGATCCTCTGTGTGTGAGAGCTGCTCCAGCTCAGTGTCTTTCCTCCTCAGCTCATCAATCTCCTGCTTCAGCTTCTCCTGAAGTTCTTCAGCCCAACTCACTTCCTCTTTCTGCTGGGATCTGATCTGCTGCTTCACATCAGACCTTCTTTTCTTAATGAAACGGATCAGCTCAGTCAAATCTTCTCACTGTCCTCCACTGCTTTATCAGCAGAGCGACTGATCTCCTTCACCTCCTGTTGAAGCACCTTCACGTCTTTCTCTCTGTCCTGGATTCTCTGCTGGATTTTTTGCCGACTCACCCCGAGCTCTTTCTGCCTCTCTTTCCTTTGTGCTGCAGCTGAGACTGTGTCGTGGCCTTTATGTTCATCCATGGAGCAGAGATAACAGATACACTGCTGATCAGTGCGGCAGAAAATCTTCATCACCTCATCATGATGAGCGCAGATG
>OMLF01022055.1:0-12650 GCA_900302615.1 Holocentrus rufus | reverse complement strand
GCAGAGGGGACTTTCACGGACTTCCACTGGTGGGCAAGGGAACGCAGAGCGACAAGAGCTGAGGCAGTGCGGTGGGAGGCGGAGTCGACTGCAACAGGCTTCAACTCCCAACATATTAGCAGAGTCTCCACTCCAGGGCAGAGAACACAGTGTGCCTGCCCCGCCTGCTTTGTTTCCTATTATATGTCCAGACCAGGGGGGGTTAAGCACGGCCTAAGACAGATCATAGCTAGAGATTGTAAAACAATTGCCACTGGTTTGTTTCAATATTCATACCCACTGTGACTCGGGAAGAGCGCTGCAGGCAAGAAAGTTTATGAGCACAATGCTGCATATCAATACTCGTGCATCAAAACGTGCCTGCCAGCAGCACAAGAAAATGCAGGGTTTAACTTGAGCATCAGTGTGGCGGTACACCTCATGCCCAGGGTCCTCCTCACTTGTGCCGGACTGATGTCAGAGCTGGTGTTCAGCATGAACCCTGGCTAACCTCGCTGTGATGCAAGCGGGCTGCGCTCTCCTGTTCACCAGCAGAGCATAAACAGAGGTACTTGAGACAGAGCGCTGGCTTCGCTGAAATCCCTGCCTCCTGATGTAATCTCTAATCCTAGACCTGTGTTCTCCTCAACAAATCATCTCTGGAGGTCTCCTGCCAGACCCCCTTGCACCCTCCCACCCCGCCTTTTTTTTTCTTTTTGGAAACAGTACAAAATAAAAAAAAAAAAAAAAAGGTTTTGGTATGGCTGCAGATGTCCTGTGCCCAGACAAAACTAAAGTTTGGTTTAGAAACAGACTGACACTGGGTTATGTTGACTTTGCTGTTGTAAATACCACAAACTCTAAATACAGGCCTGCTGTAGCAAGGAGATTAAAGCAGCTCCATGTAGAGATGGTGCAAACCCTATCAGAAGGGAGAATATATATATTGATTTAAATAAACTGTGAGTATTTACAATCATGCTGCAGATGCCTTTAGCCTGAGTCCTCTGCCACTTAACACTGTTGTAGTGGGAAATTACTATTTATTTCAATTGAATTTTTATGGCCAATTAAACTATCAGCTGGGCCCCTCGTTGTTTAAAGGCTCTATAAACCTATTAGCTGACTTGAGTGGACCAGTCAGTAATTTTATTAACATTCATAGAGTTAGTGGGCAAAACATGGCCAGGCTTTTTGGAAATAGCTCCACAAGCAAAAAACAATCAAACAGTGTGGCTGGGATATTAATTAACTTAATGATGAACTTAATGATGTATATATGGTATAAAGTGTGAGGTATCTTCCGACATTTTGTCTCTCAGAAATCACCATCACAACTGAATCATATTCCTGAACCTAATACTCGAGTTTTGTTTTACAGATTTAAATCTTGATCACCAGGATGTGGCATAATCCTTTCCACAGTTATCAGGCTTTCTAATCCTGTATTGTGAAATACCACCTGGATCAAAAGTGAATCCATTTTTTTCCCCATAGAGGTTGTTTTTCCTCCAACATGCACTATGTTAACAAACTGTTCTGGGTGAAGTTTGTGTGATTTACATTTAAATTCAGGTCATAAATCAAAAAGGATTGACAGTGAATTCAATGCATTTTCATTCATGCAAAATACAACATGATGTGACTGATGGGAGGGAATTTAATATGATTTGTTCTGATTGTGCTTCTCTTCTATTAAAAGACAATGGTTGTATTTCATGCATGAGAATGCTGTCTATATTATATATTCTTAACATGATGGAAGTTAAAAAGGGTTTTGTGCATTTGTTTACAGTATTAACAAACACTGTTGGCCATTTTGTGCCCTTTCACAGTTATAAGCTGAGGGTTTACCTAAAAATGCACCTCACAATCTTAAAAAGGCTCAGTAGTTAGCAAAACATTTTTTCAAACAGGATTTTGACAGCGATGCACTGTTGAACTACATGTCAAAAACAGTGACATTAATCTTAGAAGACAGGCAGTGCGATAGCTCTAAAAAAAAAAGAAAAAAAAGAAAAGATCCCACGAGACTATCCAGACAGGTCTGTGAAGTCACCTGTCACATGAGAGGAATTTGAATCCTTCCTGACGAATGATGTCAGAAGGGATTAAAAATATGCAAATCATGATGAGAATCTTGAACAACAGCATTTCTGTTTGGTTCAGCAAGGCTGAGTGTTTGGACCTATTCATGCTTACATGATGTGATGGCAAACCAAAATAATATATGAGCAGAACACCAATACAAACACAGACATGTACAGTATAAACCGAAGATTCATCTCTTCAAAACACCTCCCTCTCTGATCATGACTCATTTCCTCAGACAAGTTTGGCTCAGGATTCCTCAGAATACAACAGTCTCTCATATGAGAATGATGCTTGGCACAAGTTATTGCCCAGTCATTTCCAGGTGGGGCTGCGCCTGCGTCACTACAGCCCCCCTGTCAGTGCTCGCAGCATCAGTTAAGATCAGTACGATAAGAAAACTTGGGTTGATAATTTGCTCATTTCCACACCAGAGCTTAACTTGAACCAAAAATGAGAGGAAGCCAAAAGACAGAGAACAAAGAAAAGGTGTGCAAGTTAGAGAGGGGAAAATAAAAGGAAGAGAAAAGAAAAAAGCACCTGATTTAAATGTACCCCTGCAGATGGCGGGGGTCTCCACATCCAGGCAGGCCATAGCGGACAGTGGTGGTTCGCTTGGTGTCCGGGTCTGGAGTCCCATAGATTGATACGGTCAGTGGAGAACGGGGAGTGAGTTGCAGGAGTTGGGAGAGAAAAGCTCCGGCTGTGAGCGAACGACAGCTGGCTCTCAGAGCTGCGCACGGTCCCTCCTCTCTGGCTCTCTGCTGGCCTCAGTGGAGAAAGTGTGTGCTCTCCGTCAACGTCAGGAGGAGGGAACACAGCGCTGCCTGTGTTAACCCTCGCAAGCTCACTCAGCTTTGCTCCCTCCACACAGGGAAACTTTCATCGTTCTTAAACTCAACTTCTGGCAGTAATATTAATCAATACTTGTCATTTGAGTCATTTCACTCTGCAAGGGGCCAAATCTTTTTTTTTTTTTTTTTTTTTCCGGTCAACAAAACAGAGTTGATAAAAACAAGCTGTTGGTAATTTTGAGTGGGCAGCTCTCCATGAGAAACAGAGCCATGAGGTTTTTTTTTGTTGTTTTTTTTTTCTCACTATAAATTGTTGTAGCAGTAAATTAAAGTGACAAGAACAAACACACGGGTTCCTTTGGGATATGCATGTTTACCTTTAATCACATTTTGATAATTAACTCTGACTTTTTGACATTTGATGTGGTTAATATTTTCATATTTGTTTTCTGCCACAACACTGTGTTGATTCACTGCAGCCAATGTCAATTTAATCGCAATTTAATCGTCTCTACTCCAAGCAAAACCCAAAATGTATGTGACTGTTGAGTATTGAAAGGGGTGATGACTAAACATCAGACTAAATGGAAAAAAACAGTTGAAGAGACGAGGCAGCGGCTTATATGAAACCCTCAAATGTTTACAATGATGACTGGATGCCATTCATGACTAAAAAGCACGAACAGGAAATGAGATAAAACAAAATTACACTAATTGGAGTGCATGCCATGTGTCTCGGTGGATCAGGAATGCCAGTTAGGAGAACGGAATAAAGCAAGCTACTTTAAAAACAGGTGTCTGACCCCGTATCGGCTCCTGTGTCAAGGTGAGTCTGCAGGTTATTTTATTTAGTCCAGGATGCTTTGAGTCCTGATCTGTCTGAGCATGACATCGCCTGCTGTGGAGGATGGGGGGCGCTGTGGTCTGGATTAGTGCAGTTCAGACGTGGGATCAGAAAATATGCACAGTGAACAGCATGAGGCAGGGGGAAACATGGAATTGGTAAAGCAAATGGGATTGGCACAATATTATATGAGCGCTCACCATTGGGATTTTATTGTTGTGGCAGTGTCAACAACCCCGTCACAAGGCCATGAAATATGAAATAGCAGTGGGAGCATTTGGTGTGGGGATAACATCTTTGACCATGTGACCCCATCCATAAACACAAAGCGACGTTCAGAGTTCACATTTCACATGTGTGTGAACTGGAAAATTCGTTTCATTCGGCCATGGAAACAAAATAACATATTTTACAAATGCCCTATGACTCTTTTGTCCTCAAATCAAAAACGTTTTTTTCTCTATTTCATAAAAATCTGCTGTATGCACACAGATTCACAATCCAGTACAGACCCAATGCTGTTTCTCACTGTCAGTAAGAACTGCAATGTTGGAGCTCCTGTCTTGAGCCGTGAGTAGTGTGTATTAACTGAGTATGTTTTCTATTCACGTAGACACATAATTGAAAATATCTTTATAAATTGCCTATAGACCTATGATTGCTGACCCTCTGAATTCAGCATTCTCTTCAGGACTATTTTAGTACTGCAGGAATTTTCCTGCAGTGACGAATGTTAATGAACATCAACTATTTTAGTTTGATTATAATAACACTTAATACATCATTACAACCATCTGTTTTCTTCTGGCCTGCTGTTTTTCACCTGTTTTTATCTAAAACACGCAAGGTTGCAATTCCAGGCCAAGTTGCAGCTTTGATTCAGTCACCATACTACAATACTTTTAACTTTCCATATGCTGTGTTTGAATGAAGAATATTATGACAGTTGCAGTTTAGGTATACAAGTTTCAAACCTCCATTCATTGTCTAGCTTGGTCAGCCATCGCCGCTCGCTCCCTCTGTCTCTGTTTGCATACTCCTGGGTTGCTGCACCACTCCCTAAGTCCATTCCTTGTCTAACTTGCTTGACCATCATTGCTTTCTCCTGTCTCCTCTGTCCACATACTACTGGGCCTATCAGATTGAAAGGCAATTTTTTATATCCAATGGTGGCCGTTTTTGCTCCTATTGTGGGTGAAAAAATACAGGATGTACCTTGCATTTTCTGGGTGAGTTTATAAAACATACTTCTGATGAAGAAAGTCAATAGAACACAGCAGACACAGGGGAGAAGAACAGTGTAAAAAGTGTCAGAAATCTGTCAACAAGCAGGGGTTAAAATAGGTTCAATAGCCTGATACTTCACTACTGTAAAAAATGAAGTGTAAAACAGCCATTGACTAATTGCCTAATCTTCTCGGCTCTTTGGAAGAGGGACAAGATCAAAGCCATCATGGAAAACTCACCCTCTGTACAATGAGTTGTGGCACAAAGCAATAACAACTTTATGTAGACATTGTGTACTCACACACACCTGGTGGAGACCTGCGCTCTACTGGGTGCATTCTTCTAGTTCATCATGTTTCTCTTTGTCTTATTTGTTTTCTTATCTCATTGCCATTGTCAGAGTTATTGTTCATTTTATTGTTTTCCATGCTGAGCCGTCCTGGTGGGGGATCCCTCTTTGGCCCACCCAAGATTTCCTACATTTCTTCCTAATAAGGTTTTTGTTGGGAGTTTTCCCTTTATCTTCAATGAGTATCTAAGGTTGGTGGTGCAGGAAAGGCTATTCTTGGCCATAGAGCTGACATTGTCCTATTATGCCTCCAATGTGCAATTTTTCAGCTCTGTTTTGTTTCCTAGTGTTCTACTTTATACTGTATACAGTATTATATTATATTGCTTTGTAACTGACATATAACCAGGTAGATCTAGGTAGGCTTGCTCTGTAAAATTCTTTGAGAAATGTTTGTGATGGACTATGTAAATAAACTTCACTCAACTCAACTATTGATGTACACTTTGCAGTGTCTAGTCTACTGAAACATTTGAGAACAAGACGAAGAAGACGAAGACAAAGGCAAAGGCAAAGACAAAGACGACGAAGACGAAGAAGAAGAGGAAGAAGAAGAGGAAGAAGAAGAAGAAGAAGAAGAAGAAGAAGAAGAAGAAGAGGAAGAAGAAGAAGAAGTCTCTGCGTCTTGGCCTAAGCGGCACCCAAGACGATTGTGATTGGTTTTAAAAGAAATACAAACAAGCCACAGCATTGTTTTTTTGCCTACAGCAGAATGATAATGGGTTCAGCTACACATTTTTCCTGCAGAGATATGTCTGGCTATATGAGATTAACCATTTGGTAATTGTTATTGAGCCAGTCAGGACTGCTACATGCCAGCATACCAACCAGACATGATGTAGCATAAAACATCAATAAGCTTGACATGTCTGAGGAACACACTGGGATTCTGGCTAGCTTTATGAGAACCATGATACTTAATGATCGAGATAAAAACCACTTTTGTCTCTCTTATCAAGCTATTATGTCAATGTAAATGAACTACAAATGCAAAATTTAATGGATGGGTAAACAGTGAAATGGTACTGTGAATAGATAACAAATCCTTGCTTCCCAAGGACAATGTTTGATTTTGGTAAGCACTTAAGCTGCGATTATGTGCTGGCTTCTAAAGGCAATTCCAATCCAATTTCTCACTGCTCTCCATAAACAAATTCCTGGAAAGAGTTTGTTTTCCCAATGTCAGAGTAGCCTTGCTCTTAAATGGACATCTGTGTTTTGGTCACTGATCAGACACTGTTTAGGTCCACTCACCATGCTTGCGCTCCTTGATGGGCAGCAGGGTCGGACCGGGCTTTAGGGAAAGTTCCTTCAGCTCCTGAGTGACGGTCCTGCTGCAGGGGCTAAAGAACATCAGTCCAATGCCACTGAGATCCCCCGCCAAGGTTAGACTCGTCTTGGACTCCATGCTTCCTCTAGAGAACGGTCTTCTTGGCAGCAGTGAAGCTCTACTGCTGATTGACAATGCAGTAACTGCAGATCTTCTGGAAGAACAGAGATCAATATTTCTCATTTTATGCTGGACCAAGTTATGTCAAAGTTTGCCAAACTACAAAGGGGTTGGAAAAAATGTAAGGAATTAAAGGAAAAATTAAAGGAAAAAAATTCTTTAGGTCTCTGAACTCTACTGGAGGGATGGAAATTCTTCCAAAAGATATTCGCTTATTTGATGTTTTGATGATGGTGGTAGAGAGCTTTGTCTAACACACTGCTCCAAAATCTTCCATAGGTGTTAATCTGGGTTGAGATCTGGTGACTGCATAGACCATAGCATACGATTTACATCATCCCAACAGGATGTTTCATCATAGGATAAAGATGATAAACAGAATTCTCTCTATCTAAAAATCCAAAGAAGCGGGGAGCTCTGGACGTCCTTGCAGCAGATTGTGAGGACAGTGGGAAAAATCATTGGACTTTGTCTCCCCTCCATACAGGACTCTTACAACTACAGCTGCAGCATCACCAAGGACCATTCCCACCCTGGCCTTCCCACAGCCTTTTTGCCCCCCTGCTGTCTGACAAGAGGTTTGCAGCCTCCCTGCCAGAACCACCAGGCTGGGCAATAGCTTTCTTCCCCAAGCAGTCAGACTTCTGACACCCTGTCCCCCATCAAACACTTACCTTTACTGAAAGGACTAACTGTTCCACCCTCTAGTATTTCTTATAATTTCTAGTATTTATTATAAAGGGGCATCAAATTTATTCTCCTGTTTGCTGATTCACTATTTTTTACTTATTTATTTATTGGTGACATCTGCACTTTGTAGACATCTTTTTGCAGTGAAGTTGACAACAACATGGCAATTCACTCTACCAGGAAAATGAGTTACACTCCAGCAGTTGCAGGGTGCAAACTTTTCTTTTAACCACCTTTAAGTCCTTCCAACATGACGTTACACCCTATCATCTAGATGTGATAATACATATACTCTTATTCAGACTAGTTTGTCAGACCAGAGAAAAAAACTTGGGCCTTGTGATGTTATAAATTAGTACTTTCTGTGTTACAGAGCCAATCATCTCACAGTTTCATTCTGGGCCATCCACCCCGGATTAGGGTCTCTGTAATTAGGAGCTCCAGCTTCCCCAAGGGCGGGACGATACCAGCCTCATCTCCCTAGTTTCCAGAGTATTATGACGTTCCAAAGGAGAACCAGCTGTGCTACATAACTGGATGACGATGCTTTAAAATGATGGGAATTTTGGGCATCTCAACTTGTACAAATATCCTCAAAATGACGGTGGCCTGAAAACCCTTATGACCCAACATCATTAAATTATTCACTAGGGAAGAATTCCTCACTGGAAAAGAAAGGCTGCTATATTGGTAATGTCCTGCATATATGTTAAGATTTGAAAGGCAATTCATACTTAATTCTGATGCTTCTTAGTTTACGCTGATTAGATTAATTCCTGTACATGACATTAAGGCTGTTAAAGCATGGCCAGGAAGAATACTGAATGCATAATGGTTTCAACTTCATTGAAGGTATAGTATAACTGGAGAACAATGATGCAGCTATTTCTGCACTGTTCCACATTAATGTGCTAGCAGGATGTGAGCATTTCATCTCATGTCAACAGTAAGGAACAGGAACGAAAACCTTCCTCCTCCCTATTGTTACCACTCTCACAATAAAACAACAAAACAAAACAAACAAAAAAAAATTACCACTTTGCTGTGCTTATGCAGTTACTGTCGCTGAGGCTTGACCCTTTAAACGGCAACAGAAAACAAACTTGTCTTTGGATGTTCTGGCTATTGAGGACATTGATGACTTAACCGTTTGTACACCTTAGTGTTGTTCCAGGTTGTCAAAGTGAGCCACATAAACCTAAATATAGAGGAATTACTTGAGCACACAGGTATTCTTACTTCTTTACATTTTATGTGGAAAAAAAACTCCAGCATTTCAGGCCTGAAGAGAGTCTGTTGACCAAGATGTCTGTGTTTTTCCACATAAAAAGTGAAGAAGCAAGAAATCCACAAGTATTTCTTCAATATGTAAGATCCACATATCCACAAAGTTAAAGCGTAGTTATTTTTAGTAAGGTATGACAGATTTGTTGTCAGTCATACTACCTAAACAAGAGTGAGTCAGTGCTTCTCTGTTACAACTCAAAAATCATTTCCTGGCATAGTGCATAACATGAGTATGAAACACCACAGCTCAAAAAAAAAAAAAGAGGATTGTGTAAGGCCATATGTACTGTCACATGGTTTGGAGCTGCTGTGGATCTGTACAGGTTGTGCAGTTGTTTGTGGTCAAAGTTCTGCCTGCCTTGTGTATATTAGTCAAGGAGTCTATTTGTGTTGGCTGTGGCGATGGAGGCTGAAACAAAGGAGGAGCAAGACGAGGAGGCTGCCAATCAAACTGCTGGCTCCTGTTTCCCTCTTCGTTGCGATTGCCCAGCTCACGAAAAATGCAGTCCACGTCATGTGTGCTTCAATTTGTCTTTGTCTGCTCTTTATTCCAGGCTTTGTTTTGTCTGATACCCTGTATATTGGACACAGTCAAGAGATTTCTCTTTAGAGCAATATTAACAGTGAAGTCATACCCTCCAATAACTCCACATCCCTTATTCATCATCCAGCAACATTTGGTATGTCATACTAGGACAGTCCTCAATTCCTAAAATAGCGATGATCTCAAGCAGTGTATTTTTCTTTGTGTAGATGAGGCTCAAATTGCAGTACCAACAGGAACCCATTACAATTTTCCTGTTCTGAATGTTTCCTGTTCTGAATGTTGAATTATTTTTATTGATGATGTCAGAAAGTTGTTTTGTGCCGGAGTCAAACCAGCAGCTGAACTGTCATAATGTTGTCCTGGTGAGAAAGTGTAAAGTAACCCCATCACTGTGATCCTGACAATCTCATTAGACTCTTGACCCCTGGTGCCACTTTATTTTTCAGAGCCAAAATCCACACTTCTTTTTTTCCCAGAGAGGGTTTCTTTGAACATCAAAGCCCTCATTAACATCAAGTCCCAAGTGTGGGTTTCAAAATAGTGTAGTCACATACTTAGATTTACTGAATCATTACTTTTGCTTGACGTACGGCCTCGAGATCAAACCGAATTTTGCAGCAAACAAGGTAAGTTTAGCTTCCACCTAATATGAGGACTAACAGTCAAGGTAGCCAGCAATAACACGCTTGAAAGACCTTAAGCTGATTTCAAACCATCACTTAAAGGCTCTGAGAATAACTCTGTCCTGCCCTGATGGTGCCTGGTGACGGGTACACGATAATGAAGTTCAGATGCACTTTGAGGGAGGCATCTACAGCTCCTCGCAGCTCACCTTGGTATTTGCTGTAAGACCCAGACGGTGTCAAATCCCTTAAGGATTTTCGCTGGGCCTGTTCCAGGATGAAGCCCTGAGCAGGTCTGGATAAGACACACGTTTGAAGTAATCTAACTGCAGGTATGTGCAGCTGATATCTCCATCCACAGCGTTAAGCCCATTCCTGGGCAGTTCCATGCTAAGATGTCAGGCTGAGCGAGAATGATTTGAGTTCGAGATGGATGTTCAGTTGGATCAAACTATGACGGCTCAGAGCAGAACACAGTGATAGGGCATTTCTCAGAGCATCAGGTGGAAGGTTCTGGATAAATGATTGCAGGGTTATAAAACACTGAGATTACAAGCCTTAGTCTTGGGTTATTTATTTTGTTATTGAGAGGTCTGGGGAGTTGCCATGGTTTTATAGTCAGTGCAGGCTTTAGGTCTATCAGATAACATCTGTATCTTGGTATTTTCTAAGACACTAGACCAAGAATCTGCTTTAAGTATCATTGTACTTATGTCAGGAGATATTTATGTATGCCGACTAGTGCCTGAGCATCAACCCTTATAAATATGATTCGGATATAAAAATTACATGATTCAATTCATATGAGCATGATATGAGCATATTTAATGCCGATGCATGCAGTAAAAATGGCTATTCATTTTCACAGGGGAATCTCCAAAACACTCCACTACCATCACATCCCATGAAGCCCTCTGCTAGCCACTCTGCAGCTCTCTGCAGATGGTGGGAAAGCCAGAGGGAAATCCCTGTAGGCCTCCAAGTTCCCTTTGAAGCCGTACTACATGCAGCTGCCAGGAGAAGCTAAAAAAAGGCAGGCTTTTGGCAGCACTGGTCACATTAACATCATCAGTGCACTAAGGACAATATGCACACACACAAAATATGTAAAGATGCACATAACCTTATGAAAACACTGCTCACTCGTGTATGCGTGCATGTATGTGCATATATGCACAGATTAACACGCATGATTTAACTGTAATTTCTCTAATTAACTGCAACATGAGCTGGTTAATTAAGGGACTTTCATTCCTTTCCACCTCTCGAAATTCAAAAAAGGAGGACATCAGAGATAGAGGTTTGGCAGGGAGACAATCAGAGATTTTGTCATTTTTTAAATGGCAGTCAACTACTGTGTGGTCTGAGTTTGACTGTAATGATTTTCCACTGCCATGACTAAACTACATATTGGTGTAATAGGAAACAAAACTGAATTGCGTCAGAGCACCAGATGTGTGCGTTAACTGAATTATTTGTGGTATTTTGCTTTTTTCTCATCTGTATTTTGAAATTCTTCAATTATGCCACTATGAACTAGAGTGGTTAAAAAAAACCTCATGCATTTTATTCTTCATTCTTCTGTTTTATTCATCTTTAGTCCTTAATGGTCACCATGTCCTTAACTGAGTTCCACAAAACTTCACTTACACTGCTGCTATGTTACAGCTACAGGGCCAAATGTTATGCTAAAATTATTTTGGGTTAATATACAAAGCTGGATTTATGATAAGACTTGTGATAATTTGGTATCATCAGCACATGAGTATGACATCTTTTGCTAGTTCAGGACAACGGAGTTATCACACATTGTGTATTATGCTACTGTGCACATCATATCATATTTTATCTCTATTTACCAGCAATGGGACCAATGTTAACAGACTGGACAGCAGTCTACTCCATGAAGCTGCAAGGCTGTCTGGGTCCTGGAACTTCTTAAAACCAGTCAAATTAATAAATATGGAGGCTGTCTTAACAGTTTGTGAATACATCATTACTGTTAAAACTGTAGTTGGTTTTTCACTTCCAAACCAACATAGACATATGTGGAAAAGAAACAACACACCTTTTTGGTGAATCTGAACAATCTGGCCATCCGAGCTGCTCTTAAAACAGAATTCTGCCCTACTTTGAGTTATTTAAATTTGTAAATATTTAGTTTTTATATTTGGGCCATAAGGATGGGCAACCTTAATGGAGATGGAAGCTAAAAAAAATCTATACAGTATATTCCAGTGTGTGTTAACTAGTTGTCAGTGTCTAGGCCCTACAGCCCCCACATCAGGTTGTGAATCCCAACGATCTATGTATTTTATAACATAATCCTGAATATAATCGGTACCTGGGATCAGAAAAACTGAAGCAAATTAAATTAAGAAATTCAGATGGTCTCATTCAGAGTACAGATAATTGAGAACATATTATCTCTCCCTCTCCTTTGGTGCCTCATGGACAGAGAAACATTTAGAGTTTGAAAGGTAGCGCACTGACACCTATCAAAAGGGAAGTGTCGAGAGTGAAGTGAACACAAATAGCTAACAAATATTAAAACCACAGAATGGGGAAACATTAGAACAAGGCAGAACAATAAAAATTTAAGAAAAACAAGCCAAAAAAACAAACACAGAGACAAAAAACAGAACCACATTAACCAACGATTAACTCAGCACCATAAAGCAGGGGGAGACTATGCAGCTAAAAATAGCTGATAGTATAAGCCAAAATAAGCAGCTGCAAAAGGGGGGAAAAAATAAAAAAAACTTTTCC
>OMLF01022050.1:14293-28607 GCA_900302615.1 Holocentrus rufus | reverse complement strand
GGTGTAACACTTTATTCCCCACCACCCCACCTTTCCTCCTCCTCCAGTGGTTTTCATTAGGGATCCTTTATTGAAGGCAGCCCAGGAATTCCTAATGTACTTCAACTTCTTCGCCACTGCAGTGGCTTAACCAAGTAAAGCGTGTAACAATACTCGCGTCGCCAATAGTCCACATGTGCCGCATTCCCTCTCCCTCGCTTTCCCTGTCTCTCTTTTCTCCACAAACTCCATTAAACAAGGAGCTAAAAGCGCTGTAACTAATATTTCAAACTTTTATTGGTTTGATCTAGTTGAGAGCTTTGAAATGAAGTCTCAATCTCAAGACATCAAACCAAACTTTGAAACAAAATATTAAAAAGGGGGTCTTTTATAAGTATTCTGGGGCCTTTTGTTTTAGTCAAAAGATAAAAAACAGGGCCTGAGCGAACGATGCATATCAATGAGTCCATGCAAGAAACGGCGAGGATGTTAATGCATTGGTCAGATGTTTGGGAGAAGGTCCACTGGCCCCTGATTTGGGTTTTATTGCTCCGCTCACGCTCTTGGCTTGACGTGTCCTGCTCTTTCTCACAAACACACAGTAATTGGATGAGGTCGAGCGGCTATAGGTGGGGTGTGGAAGGCATATTACTGGTGGATATTGTGCATGTGTGTGTGTAGGTGTGTGTGTCACATCTAAGCCGACGTGCCTCACACATGTGCACTCAGGCGTGTGATGGTCAGACTTTTAGAGTTAGCATCAAATGGGTAACACGAACACAGGGGTTCCACATTACAAAGCTTTTTCTGGTCATGCACACCGGGCCATCGAGCCAGACCTGTATTTCACTGGAAAGAGAGACCTCTGGGAATAAGTTCAGTTGGCCCTCTTCCATTAAATGTTCAATACACACCCAAATGCCAAGCCAGATGGCCGGCATTCATTCATGTCTACATACTCCAGCTAATACTGTAGAACTTAGAAGCTCTTTGAGATGTAAATGGGGATCTGTGATGAGAACAGGGTCCAAGTGTGCCACAGAGTACGACTAAGACCCAGTACAGAAGATTTGGTTTTAACAAGGAAAACACAATGTCATGCTCGATGGCACATTTTATAACGGGACTTCATTTAAGCTGTCAGCTGAAGGAAGGGAATTCATCAAACATTTCTTAGTGGGGGTTTTTCTTGTTTTTATTTTTTGATACTCACACATGGGATTGTTTGGAGTCTTCCTGTCAATGTAATTGTTGAACTCCATGAGGAACTCTGTGTTGTTGTCGTTCTTGTCAGGTGGTTTTAAGTCCTTGCAGTACTCCCTGTAGGAGAAGAAATAACATTGTAACGAACTGAAATACAAAAAAGAAAGATCAAAGAGAGGACTGGACCTCTGTACTGAGTCACTGTAGTTGTGGTAGAAGAACAAATTCCCTATTTGAAATAGTTTTGCAAATTTCATGTCAAATATTTCAATATTGTCTTCTTACCTTGGTGCAATGAATGTATAGCCATACTCATCAAACTTGTCCGCCAGCAGGCTTTCAGAGACTGGTGAGAGGTAAAGAACTGTGAGCTTTCCTGAACCTTTAAACAGACATTTTCTTCCCATATGGGTTAATGGTGAGCCAACAAAATCATTATATGCAGATGAGATGACACTTGACTGGGCAGAATTGGTTACACCTGTTAAATATTTGACAATACACCAAGAGGACAGAACTCCTACAGGAACAGTGATTTCATTTCAGTTTAATTTCTGGAATAATTCAGGAGCAAAACATTAAAACTCCACACACAAAAACTATGAAAATTCATACATATCTTTTCAATGGCTCCCCCCCTCAAAAGATCATAAAAAGTTTCTTCATTTGACTCCAGACATATGACGTTTAGATCTGTGACATCTGAGGTGATTTCTGCACTGAATGTTTGCAGCATACATCACCTCTTCAAATAATTACAGTGCAACTTAAAGGACAAATAGCTTCGTATGTGAAAGGTTTGTACCCAGAAAGACAAAAAAAAAAACATTTACACTGGAGCTACATGAATTGATATTGCATCTACAGAATCTGTGGACAGTTTAATACCTCACTGAAAGGTAATGCTGTAAGGAATACCACCTTAAACAAACAGCTGAAAACCAGGTAAGAATGAGAAGGACCAACAGTGTGGAATAGACTTTGCCAAGCATGCTGGGTAAACAACCAACAAGGCTCAAGAACAGGAGGAAAAAGATGAAAGTAAAGAAAAAATACTTGCCATCTTTAGCTGGAGTGGAAAAAAATCCCAGCAGAGAGAAAGTGAGTGAACAAGAGAATCATCCCCAGGGAGGTAAAGACGGGAGGGAAAAGAAAAGAAAAAAGACAGGGTAAAACCACAGGGGTCAAAGGTAACAATATTTTATTCACAGAGCGAGTCCTGAATAGAAATATTGCACTCCAAACAAAAGGTTTTAGGCCTTTGGATGTAAATGTGGACAGTACTGATGAGGCACACAAAGAGAGGGCTAAAATGTGGTCAAGAATTAGCATATTTAACATTAGGATTTAGCGTTGTTTGGATATGTTTTGAGCATTAATACTAGCTTTCTTCTGGTGATTAATCTGCAGAAATGGTACACATGAATGATGTATTTGCATGACAATGCAATGGAATGTACCATGGGATGTTAACCATGGTTCAATGGTGCATAACCTTAAGGATGCTTTGACATTCTGCAAAGCACATTGCTCCGACATTTGATTATGCCGAGTGAAATTTCGCATGACATCATGGGCTACTCCTTGTCCTCCTTGGTGGTTATGATTGAAAAATAATTGTATCCATGTGCTTTCCCTTTGATATTCACTCACTACTTACCAATCCATTTACTAATCCAACAAATTATTGAGTAATGATGGATAGCAAGGAGTGCATATAGTTTCTGTGCTCTTGCACGCCTGTCCCCATTGATGATGGCATTGCCTCCCATTGCATATTTTGTGAATGACAGAATCAGTGCAATAAATTAGACATGCAGTGGAAAGCTCAATTAGTAATACAGAATTTGATTTAAGAGGCAAACTTAATTCAAGCTTTGATTAAATCGCATGTGAAGCAATGCATGAATTAATGGCAATTCATCCAAAGCCTGACTCCACCTCAAACATGGAAACATGCAGAACAAAAACCTGATTTACACATTTTAGACTCAAGGGAGTTTAACTAATTTGGCAACTGGAAAGCGATATATGTTCAAACTCAGTTAAATTCATTTGAAATTCTTATTCACCACTGAGTCCTCCTGAAATAGCATGAAATAAATGCAATCTGGGTTTCAGAGATTTTTGTGTGAAACCACAGAGAACACGCTGAGAACTTTGGTGGAACGTTTTGATTGAGTGACCAAGACAATAGCAGGACAAACATGATGACAGTGCAGACAGAAGGAGAAAGAGGAGAGGTGACGCTTTGTGGGTAAAGAGGGATCCTGCCTTTCATTAAGGCTGTTTTATGAGGTTGTAAAACCCAAAATGAGTCAAATAAGAAAAAAAGAAAAAAGCACCAACTCATGTTTTGGGTGCAGACTCACAGCTTTCTCCTTTATGGCTTCACCTTAAAATAACGCAAACATCCTCCTCTGTTCTTTCTGCTACAGTGGGTTAGAGCCAAAACCACATCTGAGGGCCATGGGAACAGGTGGGGGTTAAATACATACACACACGCACGTGCATGCCCACACACTCAGACCCACACACACTGACACACACCCATCCAACTTGCTCAGCTGTGTGGGCGTGGCATTGCATGCGAAGTGCTACTTCTGATAGCAGACTCCAGCTTGATTCAGCATAAACAAATAGTCGCTATTAATCAGAGGCCACAAAATGAATACATACATAAAAACAAAAAAAAATCTGTTTGTGACTTCGATGTTAGTAAGCTTGCAACAACAGACACATCTCACATAATGAGCAATGATACACTGGTGACACTTAGCAGTGGTATATCCAAACCAGCTGTCACTTATGGTGTTTGGTTTGGTGGTGTGGGAATAAGAAGACCGGGGGTAAAGCACAGGAGGAGAATACTTGCCCAAAAATGCTGCAGGGGGGGTCCAACACACCAGGAATGGTCAAGAGTTCAGGAGGGCAGGAGAAGAGGATTAGGGATGAGGAAACAGGGATGAGGAGAGGAAAAAGGTAGTTGGAAAAGAGAGCAGGACAGGAAAGAAGCCAACAGGGTTACACAATATTTTATTCAAACTGGCATTGAATAAGAATATTGTACAGAAAAGTGAAATGCACTTAAATTCAAAATAAGCAACCAATGGAAGCTACAGGGGACATTTTTCAGGTATTATTTAAGGGTGAGGTGTGTACATGTGTGTGTGTGCATGTGTATGAGCTGTTTTCAGCAAGACAACATTGGAATGCACGGTATATGTGAACTAATGTGGGAGCACACGTGTGTACGTGTGTTTGCACATTCACAAGCTGTCACATTATGCTGGTTCACCGAGCATTCACAAAATTCACAAAACTACTTTAAAGGGATAGGAAACCAAAAATGTAATTTTTCATGAAAATGATTCTATTGTCATCACTGGGTGTAAAAAGCATCATGAAAATGAGAAAATCTTATGTCCTTTATAACCAGAGAGAGGCCTATTGGTTGGTAGGTTGATTTCTCCTGAGTCAAACCATCATTTTTCCTGGGGATTAAAAGCTACTTTTACACATAAGAGTGGATCGATCCAATCAGAACACAGCTTCAGATTTTACTTCTCCTGCTTCCTGTGTGGTTGACAGCCTTCAGCTACACCTGTTATCGTCCACCTGGCTCATCAAACAGCAGTGAGCAACAACAACTGTCAGCTCACCAGAACAGCATGCTGTGCTGTTGCTGGATATAAATCCACATTTTCTACCAATCTAATGTTCTATCAGAAGAGATGAGGGACAGCAATGCTCTGCAATCAGATATGGAGCAAGCCCCCAAAGTGTAAGTTTTTAGCATGTGAGCTCTACAGCAATGTTAGCTGGGAAAACATTTGCTGTAGTCAGATGCATTTGCAGTAGTAGGACCTGAAGCTATTTCAGCTCCAACAATCGGGACATTTTCACCTTGCTGGACAGTTGGTTGGTCTTACCAGAGTCCAGACAATATCGTTATCCTACAAGGGAAACTAAAGCCCACCCCGGCCTGCTGAAAAGTTTTACTGTGGAAAATGCAGCCCCTAAAACTCCATTGCATTACCGTTACTGACTTTTGGGAGCTTTCAAATCTTGGTGGATCAAGACTGTACACAAGAATAATACTAAATACTAAGAAATGTTTTAACTGGGTTTACCATCCCTTTAAAACCCATGTTTGGTTACTGACTATAGGCACATACAGTAGACAAGCATACGGACAGATAGAGGGACAGACCCTAACCAGGGATGATTCCATCTTAACGCCCAGTGACTACATACACAATAAAACTCCCCTTTGAGTAACACTATGAGTCAATGACATCTTTTTACTGGTGGGAAAAGGCAGGGCTGAAAAGAGACATGAGACGACAGCGCAACACATATGGAACTTCTGAGCCGCGATACAGTCCCCAGTAGAAAACATGGAGGAGGCTTGGTTATGAAAGTACATACACACACACAAACACACACACACACGCAAAAACACACACAATGAGGTAGCCGTAAATGAATTGATGAGTACTGTATGTGTGAAAGGGGACACTGGAGCCGTCCAGAGCCTGGTCGTCCCAATGTCTACCAACAAAACTTTGAACAGGACCACAACTGAAGGAGCGTGTTGCCATGGCGACACAAGAGGCGAGGGCATGAAGGGGTGGGTTTGGATGTATGCGTGTGTATATGTGTGTGTGGAGGCGGTCGGGGTGCTATAAAGTGATGGATAGGAACCATAAGCTGAAACATGAACATTTCTCAGCCTTACATGGAGAGCATTAATGTCATTGGACAGCATTAGAAGTCATTTTCCATCCAGGACCATTTGTCTACTGTCTGTATAAATAGAAGGTAAATGTTACTGAGTGGAAAGGCTAGAAATGGCGTTAAGACATTAAATTGATTTAGCATGCCACTTACATTTTGCCTGGGTGATTGTGTCACCGATTGTGGCCCGGATGTAATGCAGACTATACTCTGGAAGGACCAGGGCTAGGCTGCAAGAACACATACACACACACAAACACACACCCATAAAAATATTATTTTTGTACCGTATTGTACCTCTTAATGCCACACATACAGTACATTTACATAATGCTATACTTCTATTTTTTAGAGATTCACTGGATTGTTGAACCTGTAAGTAAGCATTTCATTGCAATGTCAAAACTGCACAATGCTATTCATATAACAATAAACCTGAAACTTGAACCACATGTAAAAACACAAACGTAAAACCAAACCAACCAATGCACATGCAAACACACATGCCCCATAGATTAAACATGGCGTTTTACAAATTTTCACCCTTTGCTTTGAGAAAAATTCACACAAGCCAAATCCACACACTGCATAACCAATCTTTACAGTAGAGCAATAGATCATAACAAACATTGCATAAATGCTTGCAGGAGGTCCTGCTAAGCATTTTCAGCAGGAGGCTGACTTTGCCAAATGGTGTGCATAAGATGAGAACAGCGGCCCCTAATGGTCATATCTATATCACTGTGGATTGTGCCTGGTGTTTGTCCTGAACTTTTGACCAGAGCTCCAGCCGCAATGACAGCAAAATGATTCCATGCCATAAGGACCAAGCTTTTCCCAAGTGAGATCATCTGGAATTCTTTTATTTCTGGACTAAGTTTTTAAAGGTTATTTTCTCCATGGAAAGTTTCTATAATGGCCTCGAGCATATTCAAATTACAGCGATATGGCAAGCACCTGTAGTCTGTCCCCACCACTGGCGCAAAGGTGTATGTCCTCAGACCTCGGTCAATGTAGCGCTTGGAGGAAAAAACACAATAGTTTGGCCAAGGAATATACAAGTAACATTCTTCCAAGATTTAGCAGATGTGCTCATCATTGTCATGACCTCAAACGTTTATCAAATTACCTCATCTTGGGATTTCACCAGTGTGTGTAATGAGTGATTTCCTGTCAACCCGTCAATCATTTTTCTTCTTATCTGCTGATCACATAAAAAGATTAGTCATATCAGATTCAGAATTGAAAGAGCTCTAGACTTTCTTATGAGTTCATAGAGTCTTTTGAGCTACAGTTATTTATTTTCCTGACCTCAACTTTTATCTCATTCTCCAGCTCTGCATCGAGGAAGTCCAGTGTTACAGGCTTTTCAAACCTGGCAGTCTAAGGGAGAAGCACAGAATTGATTACTGAATATTATCAGCCGTTCTTCTGATAATGCCTGTTGTAGTCAATGTAATTACTGAATACAGCATTTACTGTTACTGCAGGACCTGCACATTTCCAGTAAAATTACATTCTAAGTGTTGCTACCATTGTATGCTGTGATCAGATGTGACCAATCTTTGCGTGGGCAGGTTACAAGAAAAACAGAAATCTCCCAGGTCAATGAGAAACATATGGCCACGTGGGTGTTGCAACAATCATTTTGAAGGATGCAATCATCCCAGACCCATATGATAGAGACGTTTTCAAAAAGAATATGAAAACTAGCCAAATGAAGTAAATGGGGCTAGTCTAATAAGTCGGGCTAATGTGCTATGTGCACTAGAGATGCTATGCCATCCTGCCTTCCAAAGAGCATCCGAATGTAAAGATCATCTCTGATCCGCTGACGGCCAATGAGAAAGCAGGATCTTTCTGCAAAGTTGCTTTAGGGAAACCTGGCCCAGAGACCATTGGCAGGGATTATACAAGGTTATGCTATGCTCTGTGCTGTGCTACACTAAGTTGCAAAAACTTGCTGACAGCAATATGATTTTGCTATGGTACATTTGGCTATAAAGGACAAGACCCGGTCAGGCTACTGAGTTTCAACAGTTTGCTGACAGTCAGGTATGTCAGGTTTTGCTTGCTAAATGAGGCGGTGAGCGATACTGTGATATGGTAAAGATCTCTGGAGCAAATCTTGCAACATTTTTGAACGGTGAAAATGAGATTACCAAATGAAATGACTGTCTCTGTAATATTGGAATGTCTGAACGCTGCGGGCTATAGCTCAGTGATTTGGCATACCATCGGCTGGAGATTTGGGTGGAGCAGCACATATCCGTTGGGGTCAATGGCAAAGTAGTAGCCATTTGGTCCAAACTAAAGGAAAAGGGGATAGAGCAGGAGATATTTGTGAAAATACTTAAAAGCCCAGTTATATACCAATGCATTGGTATATCCAAACATCTGAAATGTATATGTATTTGATGGTGTGTCTGTGTGTGCCCTCTTACAGTGAAGCGAGGTGTCAGTCTCTTGATATCTTCCAGGGAGACATCAATAGCCATCACACCCAAGATGAGCTGGTTTTGAGGTTTCTGAGAGATAAAACAGAGTAAAGAACACAAGGAGTAAGGACTAGAAAGAGTCACTGTATCTCTCTTGGGGTGAATCTCTTTTCTTGCAGACCGATTTCTGAGTATTGCTGTACTTTCTGGATGAGTCAACTCCCAATGTGCATTCTGAAAGATTTCAAAGGAAATGGGGTGCAATTGAAATCTGGACAGTCTCATTCCCAAAAGCTCTCCACGGCACCATGACTCACTGACGAGGCATTTCCAGTCTCCCTTTCAGTCATAGCGGAGGTAGGCCCGCGTCCTTCGAGGTAGACATGTAAAGCGTCCATTTACTCATCTTGAACCACTTAGCTACCGGATCATTTGTCTCTCTGATCTGTCGGTTTGATCTCTTTTGATTTTGTTTTGCGACATGGTGGATTCCCTTCCTGTGGAAGCATGTGGGAGGGCTCCGAGGGACCACAGCGTCAACAAAAGGATACAGGGAAGAGCCACAAGAAAGAATCGGATAAAAGTAAAACGATAATTGACGATAATTGAGTGTATTCATAATGCATGTTTATTGTTATTTTGTCTGGTAAGCATTATGGTGTGTCACAAAACCGCAGACTTCAATTCTCCCATGGGGTCAAAATGTCAGACATAAGTTTAGTCAGTCAACACGTGCTGAAAACTGCATGGACGAAGAAGTACAGCAAGATGGAGTGAGTTGAGTACGGTGAGGAAGTGATGAGGGACAACATCCAAAAAGGCAGGTTGGTAGGCCTTAAAAAGAACGGACAGGGCTGTCAAAGCTAACGTGTTAATAACGCCGTTAACACGTTTTCCTAGTTTGACCCTTTGAACCATCCGTAGTTGTAGGCTAATTGAAGCCCAGTTGCTGGCACACCTTTACTAACACAAACTATTAGTCCTCATGACAGACCTGTGGACAAGTCAACCTTGTGGACAAGTCTCTCATGAGCTGTATGAAAACCAGAAGGCTACGATAGCCAATGATTTGAAACGTCCAGTGGTTGTTGCTCTCACTGGAGATGACTGGATGACAGTGAGTAACCATAACTGTCTCAGGGTTACAGCAATGAACACCAATGAAAATTGGAAACCGCACTCACATGCACTGACTGTAATGAAAATAGAAGTAGTAGCATGTAACACAATTCAGTTCTTTTAATTGAAAAATGTTTCTTTACGGTCATATTTCAGCAAATAAAATTGCAATTAATGGCGAATAACCACAAAAAAACATGCAATTAATCGCAATTATAATCATTGGCCAACCCTAATAGATATATAAATCAATTAAGTAAAACAATTCAGCCCGTGGGAAGTACATGAGTAACATGAGAATCCACAGTTACCTTCATGCCTCTCTCCTTGTCGGCTTTCGTGTTGGTCTTGTTGAACACCGGCAGTGTTCCTGTGATCACCAGGCCAAGCCTCTGGCAGACAAAACATTTAACACCAATGTAAGACCTATAGCAAATCATATGAAAATCATTCTATCAATTCATAGTGTCCTTACAATGTACAGTCTAAGCATGTTGCGTGTGATCGACATGAAGTAAGCATCTGTTTTTGTGCTCTTCTGCTGACTGATGACACGATGGACACTGCACATCTGCAAAATCCAGAGCATCTTTCATGGGTGTCAAAGGGTGAGGTGTCAAACTGATGATGTATGAGTTGATGGTACACAAACTACCACGGTCTAAAAATAAGCTGTTTCTAGTAATGAGAGGCAGAGGCATTTCTGGTGCAGACAGGAGGTCAGTAAAGTCACATGAGTTGACAGCTTCTTATCAGTAAAGTGATAACAACATCCAAACAACTTGTTTAAGTCTGAAGGCGACTTTCTTATCTGCTGTTTGACATTGTTGCTTAAGAGTAAATTTTGGTGGGAGTCTTTTTTAAGTGCCACAACAAATGTATTTATCCAGCATGTTTTTGTAGAAACAACTCATTACATCAGCAATTGAAATGCTACAGGGACAGTGTTGAGGTTAAGGTTATCAGAATGTGTATCTGCGTAGTGTTAGTACACAATCCACTCTTCTCACAGCTCCACTTCTGTGTACAAATGCCACTGCCAGAATGAATGGTTCACATTCAATAAAGTGTGAGTTTTCAGACCTTTTCAGATCACATTGTTGTTGTTGTTTTAATTTAACATTTTTTTAAGGAAATCAGTGCAGAAGGGACATGCACAAACTCATCAGTGCCATTACACACACCTGGGTGGAAGTGTGTATTGTCTTTACTTATGCTTGTGTTTGACTACACAGGGTGTGTGTTCTTTGAAATGAACATAACATACCAGTGCATCCAGGTAGACGTTGGTCCATTGAACCTGCTTGGCTTTTTTGTCAGCCTTGACCATAGGCCTGCCCAAGACATCCAGGTACTCCTGCAGGACGGAGTGGAGAAGAGATTGAATGTTTTTTCCACACGCACATCAGCCATTCAACCACAAGGGGGCAGTAGTAACATTGGTTAATATACTGAAGTGAGAAGGAGAGGTGGATTAAGACAGAAGTACGATGGGAAATCAGAGGAAAACACAGTTTCAAGGGAAAAGAGTCATTGGAAGAGTTGTCCCATTATGAGTGAAGGTGTGCTGTTTACCTGAGTGTTGATTCTGATGGCACCTATAGATGGGATCTCATAGTAGTAACCTGAAACACAGAGATAAGTTTTGCATTAGCTGTTCAGAATGAAAACAGAAGATTCATGTAGATGGCATCAGGGTGACACCTTTCAGAGGGATGTCAACGTCTGTTTCACTTCGTCCTAGATTCTGAAATGAAATGTTTTTTCACTTTATCTTAGAATCTGTCATATTATTTTCTCAAAGAATGATGAAACACAAATAAAAAAATATTTTAAAAAGTCTTAAGAAATATATCTTAAGCATTCATATACTGAAAATAATGAAAGAAAATTGGACAAAGCCAGGGTAAGCCTCCCATTTTGGCATTTGTATCAACTTCATAAGTCAAAAACTTCTCAGATTCGGGCTTAAATATAAAATTTGTAGCCTTCTGAAACCAGATGGGCTCATGCAGTACTGCACTGTGTGCAAGATTCATGTGTCTTGAAGCCACTGTACTGGGTTTCAGGACCACTCAGAATATGAGTCAGCACTATGAGGTGTGCTCCTTGAAACAACAGTGGTGGCTAAAGAGAACAGTTCAATTGATGCAGATTTGGAGTCAGTTTTGTCTGAAATGGAAGTCAGCTCTGAAGGCTTTTCTTTTAGGATTTGTTTTAATCTTTCCGTGACTGGATGTAACAACAACTTGATTTATCAGTTGGGCCAGGAAAATTTCCCTGGTCAAGAAATTTATTTTCGTTGCTGCTCACAGTTTACTGCTCTCGTGGAGAACCAGATCAGTGAACATACAAAGATTGGAGCCATGCAAACTGGTGACCATAGAAATTCGGACATCCTTCATACATGTTGCTAACTTGTATTCGACGGCTTAGAGGTTTGGTTGCTGAATGAAAAAATGAGGGAATATGGTGGTAACTCCAGTGTGTCCCAAAGACCTCAAGGAAACTTTGGTGGACAAGGTTAGCAACATATTCAAATAGTAAATATAATTCACAACTATCTTCTAAATAACATATTACTGTTAATTCGTCTGTGATGAAAAGCTTTATGTTTTCAGCTGTGCATCAAGCAACATGTAGAGGTCGCATTCACTGACTGGTCATATAGTTCAACCTGATAGGGTGAAGTTTTTTTGGCTTACCACGGGGCGGCGCACCTATCTGAAACCGTTAACTAATGTTCCAGCACCAGGTGTGTTTAATTTACAGGTACACAAGCTTGTTCATGGATTCAGCTCGTCCTTATAACCACCTTGTTCGCAATACAACAGCGGGGAGTTAGTCATGACACAGATTAAGACCATCATGTCTGCAGAATAGCAAAGCGCTGGTGTAAACTAATAGCCTACCTTTGTTGGCGCAGGCCATCCACTTTATTGGTCCTTTGTCATAGTTGTGTTGACCTACTGAAAATGTAAAGATGCGCACCTGTGGGGAGGGCAAAGGTTGGAAAGTTGAATAGGATAAAGAGCAAGGATGTTGACTTTACATCCTACACTGTGCTCAAGGTGTTTGTGTTCCTACCGTCTTGTCATGGTTGTATTTGTCAAAGATTTCCTGCGCCCTCTCCTCTCCTCCGTCGGTGAAGAGCATGATAATCTTGTTACAGTTGGCTCTTGTCACATTCCTCTGGAGGAAGTGGCACAAATGTTTTTAACCTTTATTTAACAAAGCAAAGTGTACAAAGGACGTACTTTTGTTTTCCAGCTACGGGCAGGAGGAGTGGTTGCAGAAGGAAAGGAAGGTCACACACACACACACACACACACACACACACAAACGCAGAGTATTGAGTAGTTAAAAGGGGAAATACAATGGAGCTGCTCTGATGGAAAACTGCAGTCCTCAAAATGACCAGAAGAGGACGACAAACACCCACCCTTCATAAGAATCCATGGGGATTGAGTTGTTAGTGTCCTGTGTTCCATCATAATTTTCCTCATTAAAACTGATGGATCTAAATAACATTAGACTAAGTGGATTACATGTTAGATTTCATCAAAGCTCTGGGTTGGCCTGTATAATTTGAGGGGCATATGTTGGAAGACTGAATTGAATACAACTGGGTTTTGGAGTTTAAAAAGACATCGTCACATCCTCCGCCCATCCACCCACACACACACACACTTTGCTATAACGCATTAACGCCATACATATACTCCATTGCACATGCTTGCACAGTCTAGAGCGAACACAAACCCCCTTCAAACACACACTGCCACTTTACCGGGGCGAGCTGCTGGAAGGCCAGCTCGAAGCCGCCTCTGTAGTTGGTGATGCCCTTGGCGCTGATGCCCTGCACGGCGTCTTTCAGGATCTTCTTGTTCCTCACGTTGGCCTGCACCAGGTTATCGAAGCACGCCGCCTTGGTGGCCTTGTTGTTGAACTGGAGGGGAGAGGGAAGGAGGGATGATGGGAAGTGGAGGGAAGGCACTTGCACATATTTGCAGTTAAATATGTGGGCAGTTTTTTTTTTTTTTTTTTGGCCTTCGTCACACGCTCATGCAGAGGTTCAGTGTTACATACGGGGTGCGTATGTGTTTAAGCAGGTTCCATGTATGAAAAGAAGATATTTTGATGAACCTGGGATTTCAGAGATAGACTAAATTTATTAAAATTTTTCTTCCCAGGTTAAAAGGCAAGTGTTAATATAATATACATTCTATTTTAAGCATGTTCTGACTGATATTCTGCAACATCCTATGCTTCACAAAATGATAAATTTAACTACTTGGCACTGTTGCTCGTCAAAATCTGTCCTGTGTAAAATATAAGTCTAATCAAATCTACACAAACCGAAGGGAGCTATAGGTAGAGAAGGAAGGATTGGCAGGAGAACAGGTAGGGGTGTGAGAAAAGTGACATAAGGAGGTAAAAAAGCAAAGAGCTTGATTACAGAGGTATTATGCCATAGAGACAGACATTAACTGGTTAAATTACATTAACACAGCTATACATGTGAAGTGTCCTCAGATTAATATGAGTGAATAGTTAATATGGAAGAACAGATGGAACTCATTCAATTTATGCACCCACCCACACCCACACATACACACACTCTCTCTCTCTCACACACACACGCACACACACGCGTGTGCATGCGCACTCTACAGAGGACTGGGACATGGCTCATTAATACCTAACATCTGTTTTGGCCAAGACTGCACCCTTCCAATCATGATTATGTTCCAACACAGGCGCGCGCGCACACACACACACACACACACACACACACACACACACACACACACACACACACACACACACACACA
>OMLF01022050.1:3388-14273 GCA_900302615.1 Holocentrus rufus | reverse complement strand
CCACAGGACACACAGATACTGCTTTTCCAATGCTGATACCATTTCCAAAAACTGCAGATGCCAACTACCCATCAAATACACTCATATGAGTTTCCAAAGCAACATGAGGCAACTAAATGAGTTTCAAATAAGCCAAAAAGCAGCCAAATTGCAGGAGAATCAGTCAGATAAACTGTGAAATTATTTCATGTCAAAGGGGGGAAAGTCTCCAAAATCATGATAACGTAATGTTTGCGAGTTAAAGACCATGAAACAATTATCTTACATGTCATTTGTGGAATTATTCACATCAACATTACTGCTACAAGCCTGCAAAGTGTAAGTTTTTTGGTTGGTCTTACCACGGCCCAGATCATATCTTTACTCTACAGGGGGAACTAAAGCCCACCCAGGCCTGCTGGAAAGTTTTACTGTAGAAAACTCATTTTATTACATTTATTGCCTTTAAGGAGCTGTCATATTGTAATTCTAAATAATATAAAACCCCATTGCTTTAAAGTTCACCGATGGGACAGACAGTTGTCACAATACCCACAAGAATTATCACAGAACTGCATCAACACTGTGAATCGATCTTAACAAAGCGTTATGTTGTGAGTTTCACACAGCTGGTAGCACTCACAGTCCAAGGCCAACACACAAAGACACACACAGTAACATGGTGAAAGGACAGTAAAAAACCTGAATCACAGAGCGATGGAATAAAGTAACACGGTCTTCTGAGTTGTTTTTTCCTACATCTACACGGTTTATATTTGGAGAGAGCCAAAGGTTGCCTTCCACCCGCAACGTCTGGTTCCAACTGTTCAACATGCCAGTGGATGTTTCAGGCCAATACTGGCAAGGCACTGGTTACCCACACAGACACACACCTACACATACACACACTCATTTACGAGTCTGTTAGATTACTTCATAGTAAAAAAAAATAATTTGTATCCAAACATCACAAATCATGAGGAAGGTGTGATATAATATTTCAGCTTTAGAAAATACCTCACATTGTTGTATCTCACCTCACCAATACTGTTAGCGGGTCTGCAAATTAAGTAGTCTGTCTCTCTGTCTCTCGCTCTCTCTCTCTTGCTCACTCTCTCACTCTCTCTCTCTCTCTCTCTCACACACACACACACACACACACACACACACAGTTTTATCTATCAGTCAGGTACACTTTGGCAAATAATTAGGTGCCAGTTTGTATCACTTCAGTCCTTTTCTCTCATTAATGAGGTGTGTGTGTGTGTGTGTAAGCATGTACATGTATGTGTGTGTGTGTGTGTGTGTGTGTGTGTGTGTGTGTGTGTGTGTGTGTGTATGTGTGTGTGTGTGAGAGAGACTTTATTCTCATAAGGTTTAAATTGCACCTGCTGGCATGCCATCACTTTGCAAACTCAGGAGAGTTTATTCTGACACTAATAATAGTTATTAATAGTAAACTGCACACACACACACACACACACACACACACTAACTACGGATGTTTGGAGAGCAGAAGGGAGGGGAAAACAGATTGGGACGAGTGTATGGGTGAACGTGCACAAGAGCAAACCTTTGTGTGTGCTAGTGCATGTGTGTGCACGTGCGTGTGTGTGTGTGTGTGTGTGTGTGTGTGTATGTGAGTGTGTGAGTGAGAGAGACTCCTGGGAATCACAGCACAATATGTACAGGTATTCAGAAAAAAGCAGTATACGTCTCAAGATATAGATGAACAGATGCTCAGTAATAGAAAAATATCAATAGACAAAATAGATTTGCACACACACACACAAAAGCACAGACTCATACTGCCTCAGGGAACGAACTACACAGAACAACCAACATCCCCAACTAGACCCAGTCACTCCAACACAAACACTCTGAGGCTATCTTATTATGAAAAGCTTTAACAGAGTGAACCCTCAAAGAGCTTCAAAATGCTTCTAGAAACGACTCCCCACCTGGCCGGGTGCCACCAGCATACTTATAACACCGCTACCTAATTTCATTAACTTCAAAAGCGCTTTCACTTAGCTGCTCTGAGGGCTCGAAACAAAAGCAGAAACCGTTGCTTTATTAAAGGAATGGAAAGAAAATGCAATTCATGGTTCATCTGGGAAGCAAACTGGAGAAGTCATACTTGTTTACTCCCATTAGGAGAGAGCAGAGGGAGAGTGGGAGAAGGAGGGAGGGAAGGGAGAGGAGGGAGAGGAGGAAGATTTCAAACAGAATGTGGAGATGCAATACACGATGCATCTTCTGCCACACATGCATGTAATTCAGGAGCAGTTTTTAAAGAATGCATCTTTGGCTTTCCTGTGAAACATTTTTAAGTAATTTGCTTGTATTATTTTCTCAATGGGCTTTAATGGGATGAGAGGAATTCACCTGCAAACTGACACAGTGTTCTAATGATGATGTGTTTCTGCAGGCCAACCTGAAAGTTACTTTGATCACAGGATGCCCTCAGCAGATTTCCAGTGAGTTTTGTCCACAGGGTTTTTGAAAGTTCAGGAAAATAAGTTCTGTCGTGAACAAGCTACGTGATACTTGCAGATTTTGTTCTGCAAACCAACAGATTTTTGAACCACACATGCAATTAATACGATTAAACATTTGACTAAACGACAACAGTTGGTCGTCCTCTGACGTGACAAGGCTACGTCATCGCCTGTGCATGTCAATCATAGTAACTAAAATTTAAAAATAGAATTAAATAAAAATAAAAATTCATAAACATGAAGTGGAAAAGTTTGATAGAAACAGGAGATACAGCTATAGAGCAAATCTGGCCAGGAAGCTCATGGTTCAAAAATACCAACTCCACTCTGTTTTTTCGGACAGCAAAGTGTATCACTCTCTATTGTATGTTTTGCAAATGCTTTCTCGTAACAACAAAGCACTTAGTAATTGTCAGTTGACCCCACATTGCACTTTGCGTTACTATAAATAACCTGTAACACTGTACTGCAGGATGTTATGAGTGACGACTGGTAAAAAGGGTGCTGTTGTGTGCGAGGTCCAGGATGAAATAGAAAGAAACAGAGTGAAAAAGGCAGATAAGGAAGAAGAAGAAGATGTTATGTCTTTTCTGTGGTGTGCTGCACATACACCTGTCTGCCTTCCTTCTGTTTTCAGTGATTGGCCATTTGACACGTCCTATTAACATCTATAGGAGCCTGTTCATTCAGCTGTGAGGAGGCGGGGCCATTTCATTCTTGAATTACACCAATTTCCCAGGCAAATATGACTGACACACATCTTGAAGACTCCTCACAAATTCTCCCCACAGAGGGAAAAATACTATTTAAATCGATGTTATTTTTCTTGCCAACAAAGATTTTACCATGAAGCAGGAGTCTGCCTTAACTGATCAGGCTATGGGGCTTTAAATGATGATGGATGAATATTTCCTCGCTCCGCCTGTCAGTGGACTCCTGGAAGCCGGAGATTCCTGCAGAATTTAAATTGGACCAGCGGAGGTTTTCCATTACATTCCGCTGTTTCAAAGTGTGGGTCATCAATACAGTACGCATTTGTCATTCTTACACTGTGGCGTCTCAGGGTTCGCTCGCGTTGTGTCATGTGTTCGGGCTGTTAGGCGCACAAACTTGGATGCGCTTGTCTTTTTAAAGATATGTTTCTCTCACCCCCACCCCCACACGTACACACACACACACACACACACACGCACACGGATACTTTGAGCCAGACAAATCCATCTGTGCTAGAATGAACACACAAGCACACATGCTTGCATGCACATACGTAGGCAATAAACATCCCTCCCTGTGCGGTACATTAAGTCCCTCGAAAGGTCACAGCCATGTTTAAACCAATGACTCAAACCACGAGGGTACAGCCACTCAAACAGATAAATCAAGCCACAATTCTGCCCACAGTAACATTCAACGATGTGTTCTCCACAAAATGTATTCAGAGCAGTAAAACCTTCCCCAACAGGGCTGTGCAAAACAACATATTGACAAAATGTTAAATATTGTTCCAGGGAATATTAATAACAGCCATATTAGTGCAACTGGTGATTGAGTCAAAGTCGTGTTGGTGTGAATACTCACATAGACGACGTTCACATAATCGTCGTCGGAGAGGGTCTCCAGCATCCTGCTGACGGACGTTCGGATGAGTCTCAGGGTTAGACCAGAGACACTGCCACTCCTACAGTTCAGTTTGGAAATAAAGACGGTCTGTGTTTTAACCAAGTAAAATCAAAATCGTACAACCAACATAGAAAAACCGGCCATCTGGTCTGCATATGTTGGAGATGACCTGCACTGATGCCCCCCTCCTGCTGTAGTTTTATCTTATGCGAAGACAACATAAGGATCGCGATGGCACTTTGCCTCCACCTCTGCCCCACGCATCAGCAGGGCGTCTGCAAATTTTACGTTTTTATGAGTCTGTTTTAATGCCAGTTAGAATGAAATATGAGACCAGTTTGGTAAATGAAAACTGTGAAGATGAAAATATAGATCCATGAATTTGCAGGTTTGGGAAATTTGGCTGAGAGAAAAGCACACCCAGGAAACCACATTTTTAAAACCACTAAAACTGAAATTGAGACTTGAGTTTATCGCCCATTCATGTGTTGTTGGATTTATGGTAAAATTCCAGTTTCCCAGCAGGAAGTGCACACAAACATCCTACCAAGTCGTACAATCAAGTCGGGTAAATTGGGACTCTATATGTAAAATTGGCCCGGTTGTGATGGTTCAAAATGGCTGCCCACAGCACAGAGTTTTCTGAGAATATTAAGAGAGTTGATCTGATAATACCTCAGTGAGCCACAGATAAAGTTTTAAATGTAAATTTGTGTTTAATATATAGTGCCGAAAACCCTTTCTGCTGTGGTTGTTTTTGTAAAACAGTGAAAAACTCACGCTTGCTGGCTAAATCTAGAACGCATGCATATATCTGCTTCGCCTAAAAACCAAAAGCAATACCAATTTTATATCTGATTTCACAAACTCAGAGGTGTGAGCTTTAAGACCATCTAATGAGGACAAGAACACAACATTAGATTATATCTTTAAGACACCTCAAACTTTTTTCCCCCTGACAAAACCATTACCATAGGATCTGTTTTCTTAAAAATGACTCGGGAATCAAAACATTTCAGGTTTGTCAGACAAATTTAAAGAGTTCTACTCGAAGGACTACATTTCCCAGCAGGCCTGGGAGCTTCTGGGGATCTTCAGGTGGAGCTCAAAGAAGTCTAAGCTGCTCAGCTGCAGCCGTGCATGAATAAGGTGTTTTTGAGGGAAGATATATCTGCAACAATGGAGCCATATCTCACAATTTTTCAATCAAGACCATATGTGGTGCTCAGGAGACAGAGTGAGAAGTATCTGATTTTTCCTCCGCTCATAAAAAAAATGTGCTACAAATGGCAAGACTCATACATCAGAAAGAAAAAAAAAATCTACATTTGCTAGTTTAAGTTCCTCCCTCGATTTAACTAAGCAGAAAATGACAGACTCTTGACTATTATTGTTGACAGCACCACATGAAACAAGATTTTAAATCAACCATGAGTAACATCATAAAACTATTAATGAAGCCATAAGCACAGATATCAGGCCATGTGGCTGCAAGTTCTCTTTTTTTTTCCACTAACAAGCAGGCAAGATAAATTATCATCACACTAACAAAATGCTGGCGTCTTTATTTTTACATGAAGGACATGAATGCCATCTCCACATCTTAGTTAATGACTCTCACACAAACAGTGAACGTTAGCATAAAACAAGCCACTAAATCTCAGCTTTCCTATGAAGACCAGATTATCATAACGCTATTCTATATTTCAGTTCCCTTGCTAAAACTGGATATGGACCCTGCACAGATGGGTCTATAAATATTCCCCTTAATTGGCTCCTGCAGGTAAAAGGAGAGAAATGGACAGAAAAGGGAAAAAATTGTGGAGTGGCGCTCCTTTAATGTTCTTTTACACCGCGGTATGACGGCGGCAGCTTTTGATGTCTAAAAAGCCTTGTCAATCCTCTGTGTGCCAATTATCAGTGCTGTGTTAAGAGCTCCAAGTGGGCGAAATTTATTTTTTCATTTATCATATTGCGTTGTCATTTAGCCCTGGTGCCGTGCCACGAGTCCCATTCCAGGGAGTTATTTATCACGCCGCGCCTTCTGGGTGGTTGAGGACATTAAATTCAACTTTTAATTTGCGACGAAACTGGAAAACATACGCTCAACTCATCCCACACATGATTAGATGTCCCTGTATGCAACTGAAATTTGTCACTATACACCTGGTGTGGTGAATAAACAGGTGGGTAACCTCCAATCGATCATCAGAAGGAAAAAACATCTTTTCAGAATGCCATTAAACTGGTAATAATCAAAATTGCAGAGGGCCAATTTGACTGGGTTCCTAACATTAGCAGGGTCTGTGAATAGAGACTAAACTCACTTCTATGATTTTTGGCAATTTTTGATTGGAATTAGCATCAAATACAGCACTAAGTACCAAAGGCAAGTATGGATGGATACTCTGAAATCACACAACATGCAAAATGGGGTTTATAATCTGATCCCAAGGCTGATTTACTGTTGGAATGATTATTGCTCCTCAATCTTGAAAACCACTAATTTGCCTCTAAACATCTTCCATCGTCACTAAATCGAAATCTCAGGCCATGAATCACAGGAGGAAATAATTGGCTGTAACTGATGAAGTCCCACCAAAACGCTGGCCGCGATTTGTTCGTCAGCGTCGCCCGGGCGCCGAGGCAGCCTTAAGCTCAGCACAGCAGTGCACAGCGGGGTGAGGCTAGTCAGAGAGTTAGCATCAGGGCCTCCCGGCGCGCTAAAGAAAATGGAATATGACTGTAAAAGATGAATCATAAGGTCGTCACTCACGCATCCACCAGGATCACAATGTCCTTGGGTGACGCCGCCCCCTGAATGTACCTGGTGAGTAATAACACACACGCACACACACACACACACACACACACACACACACACACACACACACACACACAGAATAAAGAGAAATAGCAAGATAGATTTTAGATTCTTATATCAGTGACATCGTGCATTGTGCTGCAGCAGCATTTCTCCTCTGTTATCTTCTAGCAGGTAAACAATTTCTTTCCATCCTTTGCATCTGAAATCAATCAGGCTTTGTCTTCTTTAATTACATGTCTCCTTCCATTTCCTCAATAAATAAACTGCGTTTTTCTATAGAGTACCAGCCCTAGGTGGCCGTCGGGGCTTTTGAGGCTAATGAAATTTAATAACACGGTTAAGAGAATATTGGTGGCTTCCAGCCAGATGTTAATAGTTTTCTAGGAGACTAATGAAGCTTTTGTATTGGTACCCTTTGATCTGCAGTGGCTTTTAATCATCAGAGTGCCCTGATGGGTTTGTTTGCGTGGGTTTGGTTTGGCTTGCTGAGATCCGAATTTATCTGAATTTTCTCTGCAGATGCTCTTGTGGGTTTGCGTGCATGCGTGTGCAAATGAAGGTTTATAATGGCAATTACACAGGTTGGGCGGGTGCACCGTGTGTCCCAGACAAGCACTCAGAGAGATGAATGTAGAAGAGATGACAGGAGGTATAGAAAGACACATAAACTAAACATCCCATCCCATAAAGCACATCTTCACTCACCACGGTCGCCTGCGCACGTCATAAAGGTCAATCTTATTGGCTGGTTTGCTTGAGTCAGTCCAAGGGGAGGCTGGAAACGGGGGGGAGAAGGAAGAAAAACAAATTAGGGGAGAATAAATCTATTTTAAATTCATTTTTGCAGTTATTTTGGGTTTGAGGTGCTGTGAGACATCCCAGTGACAGTAAATGCAGTCTTTAGAGGACAATCCAAAAGTCTTGTGACTCAGAGTGCAGGATTTTGAAACTGCAGCAACATAACAGTCATGCATTATGAGAGCTATGGTGGTCATCACCGCACATTCACATACGTCTTTTTCAAGATGTGATTCATGACTGTGTATGTTCTTCCCTCAGTGTATGTCTGCAAGCCAAAAGCCACGAACCAATAGCATTTGCAAAAGTCTGCTTGCTCATGCATTTGTGTGTATGTAGAGTTAAAATAAATGGTGGCCCTTGGGTGGTACGGCGCGCTATTTGTCCCACCACTGACCAAGGGAAGGTCAGGAAGTTGAGGCAGAGCCGCTATTGGCTGCCGGGCTGCTCACCTGGATAGTAGCGAGCCAATCCGGTGGCAGAGCCAAACACCTGCCACAGGAGTGAAGGATCTTCCTCTTTGTTTTTCCGGAAAACGTCCTCTAAGGCATCTGTCCAATTTAGCTCATTCAGAACGATGGTGGCTGGAACACACACACAGACACACACACACATGCATAAAGAAAGGAGAAAAGCAGGATTATATGAGTCATGTTTGTACAGAAGCACAAAATCATAAAAATCACAGAGGCACAAAATGTCAAGGCTTTTCAACAACCATTTAGTCTGAAAAGTTTAAATCACTTTTGGTGACATTTCTGAAAAAGGAGAGGTTGAAAATGGAAGCACACACACACATACACAATGTACACACTAAAATCTACTCTAATTTAACAGCAGTGGAAAGTTAAAGAAACAATGAGGGAGAGAGAGCAAGAGAGAGGAAAAGAGGGGAAAGGAGAGAGAGAGAAAGATTGAAAAAAACAGAGACAACGCGACGAGATTCAATTTGATATTTTTGGAGTGAGACATAAAATCCATCTTCCAGGTACTCAGGAGACAGACATACAGTAAAATTTTGTTTACATGATGGCCTGCTGCTGCTGTTACTGCCTTAATGCTCCACCAATTTAGTTTGATCCAAAAGGCAGCACTCTGCCTGGGAGAGTGGACTGCATGTCAAACTGTCAAACTGATGCTGTGCATGACTCACACTCGCACATGGGCGTACGTGCGCGTGCGTGTGTGCATGTGTGTGTGTGTGTATGTGTGTGTATGTGCGCAAACACAGGGGACATCCAGACTATCTGTGCTTGCTGAAGCAGTGCCATACATGACAGATGACAGGAAGCGCCCCAGTAAAAAACACCAGTGTGTTATGACTTGTTAGCGTGATGCACCTGCACTGTGATGTCTTAATTTAGTGAGAGAATTGTACAGCCAACTCACAGTAGGAAGGAGCGCCAGTGAGAGAGAGAAAGGACAACAGACGGGCTGAATCAAAGAACCTGTTTGCCTTCTGGATTGGTGGACTGAGCGCTGGTCTCTAACACTGTCAGTGCTTGCGATTTTGTTAAATATGGCAATGCTGCTGTATGCTGGGACGGGGGAGTGTCCGAGCTGCACGCATGACCCAGATAATGTACTGTACTGCTTACAAATTGAGTCAAAATTCAAAAGAGTACACCACGCTTTAGGGAGAGTGGCCTGCAGGGAAGCTCACTCAGTGCAAACCTTATCACCAAAACCATCCATGTGTTGCCAGTGTGTCATTTGCTCCACTGCGCCATGGTAACACTTAAACACACACTATCATGAGTGAAGGCAGGCCACTAGCATGGGAGTGGTAGCAGCTGTAAACTAAATGGTAAGTGGTCTTCATGTGGGAGATTGGTGAAATTTACCTATAATGTGATATAAAAATAGCATGCTGTTTAAAACATGCATGTTTCCATTGGAAATGAGCATAATGGGCAACGGGAGACTGTCTGGATCTAAAAATCATTATGTAGCAGATGAGTTCCAAAAATTAACCTGGCAACTTCAGCATATTCATTTTTCCAACGTATGACTCCACAGGCCAAAAAAATGAAAGCCAACAAATTTTTATGATTGAAAAATCTGTCAACTTTCAGTGAGTACTACTAGTGGCCTTACTATCACTCAACATAATGTATGCCAGTGGGTTTTAAAGTGGGGTCCTTCAGGTTCTTCCAGAGAGCCCTCAGCAAAGCGAGGAATTGTCTAAATTCACTGGAATTAAATTCACCAGAAATTGTTATGATACAAAATACATGGGTGATTATTTTAACAATTATTTAAAATCTTTTCATATCAGGGTCCATGGGGCAAAATCATTTCAAAGGTAGCCCCACAGCTTAATGAAAGTCGGAACAACAGTTTGAAAACCTCCTGGTCTATATTAGTTCTTGGTCAACTTAATATGTAAGTTAATCAAAACATCGGCCCAAGGCTTGCTGTACTTCTTTAATCAACTGAATTAGTTCTAATCAGCCATTTACATCAAGTCCAGAAAAAACTCTGCTTTCTTTCTGACTGACCCATCCCCTTTCGATTTCTCTCCTCTCTCTCTTTCTCTCTCTTGTTCCCTCCAGCTCCTTACTTTGTCCTTCTCCTTCTGCAAAGCCCTCTTTCCACGCTTTGTCAACTAAAAGGAGAGCTTAGGCCAGACCTTAAATGGCTCCCTGTGGTATTGTGGAGCAAAGCATGTCCCTGTGATAAGTGGCGACAATTTGTCCAGGCCTGATCTCTCTGCTCCCCCAGGACAGGCCTGAACGGATTAGTCCTGCTGGTTTCCATGACATCAGTAACACGTCTGGGGCTTACAGTGCCTTACACAGGAACTGTTGCAAGTTTTGTGCTCACATTGGTCATGCTGAATACCACACTAACAAGGAAACAGAAGATCCACCAATTCATTTTCCCTGCAGCTGCCACCCAAGAAGTCAATACAGTGCCCGACCCATTAGGTGGTGTGTGTGTGTGTGTGAGAGACTGTGTATGTGTGTATAGATATATGAGAGAGAGAGGGGATGAGGGAATGACTGATTGAAAGAGGAAAATATGTTTCTTGTGTGTGTGTGTGTGTGTTTGTGTGTGTGTTTTCTCTGACAACTACTGTGTAAAATTGACAAATCCATTATAGTCTCCCAGAGGAATGAGATGCAAACACACACCAGGCCGCAGCACATCACACACA
>OMLF01022048.1:12900-36792 GCA_900302615.1 Holocentrus rufus | reverse complement strand
TTTTTTCCATCTCCATGACAACGACACACCTCCCGGTCCATCCAGGCAATGAAAATACAAGTGGTCGTCCCACGCTGTCGTCAGACACGTTTTACAAGCATAAATCAGCCTTAAGTTGGGTCTGAAGTTGGGTCTACACAGTGAGCAAGCTATGAATTTCACTTTGTTATTTTAGCGCGGATGTATACTTGGCCGAATTATGCGGTGGGGGCGGGAACAAGTCGGAACAAGTGTGAAATTGGTTATGGTAACGTTAGACCGCATCAAACATTGAACATGACAGATGCCGTGAGGCCTACAGTTCAGTTAATGTCATGTTATCAGAGGCTGTTCATGCACCCTCTGCTGTTCATTCCAGGTAGTTCAGGAAAGAGCTTTGTCCACATGGAGACAGAACCTGTGGAAGATTGCCGAACTTTCTTCATGTTTAACAAAATAAAAAATTAAACACCAAACTAAATCTTATTGAACATTATTTTGCATCACCAAATATTATAGTAGAACAGCTTTCTCAAGCAGTTTGTGATGCATTTTCATTATTTAGATAGGTCACGCATTATTTGAATGTCTTTGGCAAAATTCAAATCTAGCATTTTAATCTAGATTAATCTAGATTAACTACAGGATCGCAGAGAGATTAATCTAATCTATGCCCAGCACTAATATATATATATGTGTGTGTGTGTGTGTGTGTATATATATATATATATATATATATATATATGTATATATATATATATATGTGTGTGTGTGTGTACACAGTATTGAAACAGTATTGAAACAGTATTTTGTGTGTGTGTGTGTGTGTGTGTGTGTATGTCTGTGTCTGTGTTTGCGTGTGTGACAGAGCTTTACACTTGATGCTGCCTTGATGTCCTATCCACCTGATTCTGTGTGTATGGGAGGTACAGAGAGCATTCAGCGCTTCCTGTGCACTGGTGAGCATACATTACTGTGTTTTTAAATTATTCTCATGTTACAAAGAACTACATTACCAGTTGCACCCAGGTGTTAATTACATAGTCATATCTTTGCCGTCAAACTTCATATATTCAAAACTTTTATCCATTCGGTTTTGAAAGGGTTTTATAAGCCCAAGGGCCGATGTTCTACACCCATTTAGAAGCATGTAATCCTTTAATTGAAGTTAAAACAAAAAAAAAAACGTCCAAAGTTGAAGCTACAAGGTTTTCACATGACAGCATCACTATGTAGTAGACATTATAGTAGATATAACATGAGTATATTGTCGGGTTTTCCTCTTTCATATGGGTTGTCAGAGCTGGGAGAAGAGTACTGCCCACCGTCCCAGTATCTCCTACCGGTGCTGGAGAGTGACTGTGGCAAATCTAACTCTGATGCTGTGGATGGCATGGAGCAGGCCTGGCAGGTAGGTAGTATGCTGAGCAAATCTGACTCAAAACTTGTGGAACTCTGTTATTTCATATTGCTCATTGTGTGGAGCAAGGCACTAAAACTTTTTATGAACTCTTTTGATTTCAATTATGAAATAAATTGGCCACAGCTTTCTCTTGCAGAGCTTAGTTGCTACAAGTAAGAGCATTTAGTCAAAGGAGTACTCCAATGTTTTGGGCAAAATACCCTTTGACTGACTTACCCAGACTGAGACAAGATGTTCAATACCATTTTAACCTCTGTATGTCCACTGGTTCAGTTCCTAAGAGTAGCATTTCATGTTAGCTTAGCATAAAGACTTGAAGTCTACAGGAATCACTAACCTAGCTCAATCAAAGTGAAAAAATGCTGATTTTACATAGCTAAAGTCCGATTTAAACTGGAGCATTAATCTTGAAATTGCATGACAAACCTTACCCATGTAACTAATATTTGCTTTATTGAAGCTGATCTTAAGCCCAGTATAAACTTCTATCAGTTTCAATTGCTAGCAAAGACTGGATCCATTAATTCTTGATTGATGTGCTAATTTACCATAGAACTTAATTTGAACTAAACTTCCCATGAAATTATTTCATAATTTCATAGTGAAAACAATATATTGTTTAGGGGGTAAAAAGTCACCCATTTCCCTTGGTCTCACAGTGGTCTCAGGTTTTTGGCATGGCCTTTGAGTTTTAGTGCCTGCTTTTCATATGGCTTACTACGCAAATGTTTTCTTTTTTTTTTTTTTTTGATAATAATGAATAACTCCTTCAGACTCTCTTCATTTCTCTGTTGCAGGAAAAATTCAACGACTACGAGAAGAGAAAGGTGTGTGACTCCATTTGACATAAACATTAGCAGATACAGCCTGTCATCATGGTTTTTCTTCTACACGCACATTTTTCTTTCAATAGCAGTAGTACTGGGTTCGACACATATGGATACAGAATCCCTTTACTAGCTTGACCTTTGACCTGCCCTTCACTCAAGATTGCTTAAATGATCAGCAAATTAAATTAGCATAAAAGTTGCACTACACAAGTTCTTTCTTCATCTGACTGATGCAATATGCTTAACATTCAACGTTTTGGGCAAAATATTCTTTTTCTGACTTACCCAGACTGAGACAAGATGTAGTCACTAACCTAGCTCAATCAGCAACTCCAAAACTGTGTTATTTACACAGTTTATCAGTGTACAGTGTATTTGAAATACACATCTTTCGATTTTTGAAAAAAAAGCAAGAGTTGTTAGATAGTAGGAACCAAAGAAAATGTGTTCAGCAGTTGTAGTTCCTACCATGTAACTTCTCCTAAAATGACTCCTATATACTTCAACTTTATGCTAAGCTAACACGAAATGCTACCCATAGGAACCTAACCAGTGGACATACAGAGGTGAAAATTGAACATAACTGAACATCTTGTCTCAGTCTGGGTAAGTTGGAAAAAGGATATTTTGGCCAAAATGTTTTAGTATTCCATTAAAGCAAAAGAAAGTGACTTCCCACTATGTGGCACTGTCACACTTGTTCTTATGAATTAAAAATGAGAATTGGCCTGCTGTAACTCAAATAATTTATCATATTTAAGTGAGATCTTTGAGCCTTCACAGGTTCTTCCATCTCAGGTACCCAAATCAACAAGGTGTTGGTTGGTTCAATAAATATTCTTTTCAAAATCAATTACCACCAAGTGGGACTTTTTGAACGTCATTCTTTGAACATCATAAATACAAATAAACTTTTGTGTCTTCCTCCAGTTTATTCAGTAAGGCACAAGAGCCATAAAATTCCTAGTATGCGCTCTAGCCTGTTAGTCCTGTTAGTCCTGTTGGTCCAATATGCAGAAGATAAGAAAAACACAGCAATCTCTGGTGATAATTGGAGCCTTTTCATTAGGTCTGTCCAAGAACCCCACCCCCTATTACATCTTGGGCCATGGTATTCAAAGCTACCACTGAAGGGACACTGACTCAGAGACATTGTGTTATTGATGTGTTCAGTTTTTATTTCCAGCTTATTTTGGATGAACTGTTATGCTGCAGAGTTAGTCAGTATCAAAGCTGTTGCAGTGTAAAATATAAGAAAATTCCAATATCCTTTTCACACACATACATGCATGTACACACATAAAGATACCCTCTATTCCTCTCTCCCTCCTTCAGGAGCAGAAGCAGCAGGAGAAGCTGGCCTTTGAGCGGCATCTGGAGGAGAAGCAGAAGGAGCACGCCCAACTCCTCCTCATGAACAACTCCCGCAAAGAAAACATTCTTCACTCAGTCCGACAGGTACAACACACACATTGTCTGCACTAATCTCTTGACAAATGAATGTTTTAAAGACTATTTGATATAGATGTTAAAAAAAAAAATCTAGGACATGTGATGCGTTTTCTTGGCAAGTTTATAAAACACTCAGCTAACGAAGAAAGTCAACGGAACACAGAACAGACACGCAGGAGAACATCATTGTAAAAAATGTCAGAGGCTGATGGAATTTGTCAACAAGCGGGGGTTAAAATAGGTTCAGGCCTGATGCGTCACCACTGTAAGAAATGAAGTGTAAAACAGTCGTCACTGTTTTATATGTCAGCAGACTAATTTGTCTAATCTTCTTTGGTGTTTGGAGAAGGGACAAAATCAAAACCATCATGGAAAACCCCTCTCACCCTCTCTATAGTGAGTTGTGGCATCAAGCAATAACAGCTATCTACTTTATATACTGTAGATGTTGTGTCCCCACACACGCCTGGAGGAGATCTGCACTCTGCTGAGTGACTTCTTCTAGTTTCAGTGTATGTCAAATCAGAAAAAGCCTAACAATCCCTCCCACTCACACTCACTGATGTGCAGGAGCAGGAGCGTCTGGAACTGGGCGTCACGCAGCAGCAGAGGGCCCAGGAGGCTGAGAGGCTGTTGGTGCTGGGGAGGGTTCGACAGGCAGAGAATGACATCAGCAGCCGCATCAGCAACCTGTTAATGGACAACAAGCGGTAGGACAGGAGAGGGCTGGCTGTGTGTTTTTGCTTGTGAGGGGTTGGTGTGTGTATGTAAAGTCTTATACAGTATATTTTACACTGTAGTTTACCGCAGTTTACATTGACAAAATTACCATCTAACTACAGTGCATTCATCTATCTATCCAGGCAGAAAAAGAGTGCAGAGTTTCTCCTAGCCTTGGAAGAAGATCGGTGAGCGGACAATTTATCCATAGTAGACTACTCCCATTTGATTGCCATTACCACGATCCCTACTATTTTTATGTTTCACAAGGTGTTTTCAGTGGCTCCATAAATACTTACCAAACAATCAGTGTTAAATTGCAGTACAAAAACGCCAATGTTATGTTTTTGTAGGATTTAGCTGACTGGTGACAGTTTTTCTTCTCACAGGATTCGTATGGAGCAACTGACTGCTATCACACAGGAGGAAACCAGTTCACTGAGGAAGAGAGAGGTGGCAGGTGAGCTGCATGGGAAATGTGCTTAAGCTTGATCATTCTGATGTGAGCAAGGGTTGGTTGAATTCAGTTGAATTCCCTCCCTTCCTTCTTTCTGTGTCCAGTGGCCATGCAGAAGATGCTGTCGGATAGTTATGCTATGAACCTACTCCAAGAGGCTAGTGACTCTCGCAGACAGAGCCTAGTCTCTGAGGCATGCAGAAGGTTAGACACGTAGACACATGCACACACACATACACACACATGCACGCACACACACACACACACACACACACACACACACACACGCACACACACATTTGTTTATGTCACATTGACTTACATTCATTTCCTAGAGACATACCCTAACCATAACCACTATGTGCGTAACCCTGACCCTAACACTTAACCCTAACCATAACCTAACCCTAAAGTTACCTTACCTTTAAACAAAGCGTTCGCCCTAAAATTAATTATTTACGTTATGGGGACCAGGTTTTGGTCACCATAATTGAGGCGAGTCCCCACAACATAACTCTGTAAGCAGGTCGAGGTCCCCACAACGCGACAAATACTTGGTACACACACACACACACACACGTTGGTATTACTACCTTTTGGGTGACATTCCATTGACTTCCATTCATTCTCCAGCTTTTCCCTAATTTTAACCACAGCCAACTAATGTCCAAACGCTGACCCTAACACCTAACCTTAACCTAACACTAATTGTAACCTTAACTCTAACTTTAACCAATAAGTCACAATTTGTGCTTTTCCTTTGCGTGGATCACCCAAAATGTCCTCACAACTACAAATGTCCTCACAGAACAGGTAGTCTTCACTACCTGTGTAGTATAGAAAGTATCGAGTACACGCATATACACACATACAAATACTAGATGTCGGCAAGGTGACATTACAAGCTGCTTTTGAACTAACAAGTGAGCGCTTCATGGAACCTCTGAAGTTGGGTGTTCTAAACTGAGTGTTTTTTTCTGTTCCCCTGTCCTTCTCACAATAGTCTGGAGAATTTGGACAGGAAGTTTGATCAGGTCCTCTCCCTGCAAGTGTTAGACAAGTCCAAAGCCATTGCCCACATCTTACAGGAGGTATGTTATATGATTATGTTCATATAGACATACACATGGATATGTATGGTAAAGCCAGGCCATATGGAAGTGAAACTGAAAATTACAATTGCAACATAGACATTTAGCACACACTCTTATCAACTTACAATTAGTGCACCAGTAAAATAAGTGAAGCCGCAACATTCAACAGGAAAAGTTTACAACAGTTATGTTAAGTCAATAAACAGCAGCAGTGTCTAATAAGTCTAAGTGTGTGTGTGTGTGTGTGTGTGTGTGTGTGTGTGTGTGTGTGTATGTGTGTGATTTGGGTAGGAGGTCAATGTTGGGGGCGATAATATTTATTGATTTCTATGTGACACATTCCTCATACCACAAACTAGCTTGTTTGTGTAGTTTGTGTTCAGTTTAATGATGATGACCATTGTATAAACTTTTCCTCACAATGCCATAAGTGATAAAGATAAAAAAAACTCACTGCAACTGAAAACTGTGCCTATTTGAAGAAGCCAAGTTGAGAGCATCATCTCATCCTGTCACTGTCCTCTGCAGGAGGAAATGCAGAAAGCAGCTTTCCAGGCTTTGCAGCTGCAGAAGGACAGCGTGCATGGCTTCATCCGCAAACAGGTCTGTGGAGTGTTGTATCACTACTTCACAGTTTTAGTATGATGTTGCTGACATTGAGCTCACTAAATACTACTTGAATCTATACAGCAGAGAGAAGAAATTTTATCTTGTAGTTAAACCCTGTTAAACTGCAACAGGTCACTGGTAGATTTTTACATATTGACACAAATTTAACACATTTTTTTACACAAATTTTAACTTTACACATTTAAAACAACTGACACAGATTTTGGGGAATTTCTATAAATTTGACACAAATTCTCAACAAATTTTGGAATTTTAAGGGGTTAACTACAGCTGAACAGTTTCAACACGCTCTCATAGTTTTCAAAACACACCGTAAAAATCTTCAAAATCCCCTACTTTATATTTGGATATTTTGATGTTTTTTTTGTTTGTGTTTGTTTTGCTTTGTTTTTGTGTAGATAAAAGTGCTGGTCTGTATTGTCAGTAGGACCTGCAGAAGAATACATTTTGCTCTCTCAGGACATGAAAAAAATAAAGATAACATAGATAAAAGTTGCTAAATAGCACCACCAAGAAAAAGTGTCCAGAGCCATACTCATCCACCAGCCTCCACAAGGGGGCAACATCCATCTTTATTGCCCACCATTTCCCAGAATAAAATATTCATCTTCAGCTAAACATTTTGATTCACTGTTTAAAGAAAATTGATTTGTCTGCTGAGAGAAGATCACCTTTATCAAGTCACTCCCAACCTTTTCATCACATGACTTTCCGTTCAGCAGTCATCTCCCTGATCCCTGCCAGCTTCATGTTCCCTTTATCTCCATTGTCTCCAGATCAAGCTCATAGAGGGTGAATTAATGCAGCTGACTAAGCTGGAGGTTAAGAGACGCAATCTGGATGCTGAAAACCTGCAGGTGGGTGTCACCACCTTCTCTCTCTCTCTCTCTCTCTCTCTCTCTCTCTCTCTCTCTCTCTCTCTCTCTCTCTCTCGCTTCATTTGCTTTTTTTCCCTCTTCTGTCAATTACTTTGCCATTTCTTTTGATTCTGTCCATGTCATTACATCATAGTAAACATTTCACATTGCTCACAGAGGGTGGAGAGAATAATCTCAAGTAAAGAGCTATTAAGTAATCAAATCAAATGTATTGGCTGTAATAATAGTGGTTATCTATAAAATACATTCCCATCATATCAGCAAATCTTAGTAAATATTCCTGATTTTCATCTAACCTGTCACTTCCCAATGGCCTTTATGTACAGTATTCTTTCCTAGGCTACATTACCATTAGACTCTACTATGAATGTTACATCATAATCTTTATATAAATTTTATCTTGATTTTGCAGGTTACTATATTTAAAAGACAGATATAAAGGAATAGTCCAATGTTTTGATCAAAATAGCCTTTTCTGACTTACCCAGACTGAGACAAGATGTTTGATACCATTTCCCTCTCTGTACTGTATGTCCACTGGTTCTGTTCCTATGGGTAACATTTATGGGGAGAGTATTCCTTTAATGTGTTTTCCTCGCACACCTCGCATAGTGTGTAAATTACTGTCATCCACTGCATACCTGATTGTACCCAGATTTAAAAAAAGATTATCCAGATGTTTTACAAACACAAATAACTTTAAAAACAAAATTACAAAGTGCTGCTAAATCAGTGAAATTACCTAAACTTATAAGCTATAACAAGGGGATTTCACACCATGCACACCTTGAACAGTCCATTAAACAAGACACCAGTACCACTAAAGCCCGATAGAAACAATTAGGTAACAAGTTATGAGTTCACTGGAAGTTTTGAAAATTGTGTCTCAATTGTGTATTTAAATAATATACAGTTTTTTTTATTTACATACCACCAATTAAGATTTCTATGATTGCTGATCTACAGCAACTTTGCAGAGTGAAAAAATGCAAATATCTAATCAAAAAGTAACTTAAAAAGTATATAAGATAAATTCTAAATCAGTGTTAGTGTATTTAAGCAGGATTTATGGAATTTTTGGGGGTTTTATTTAAAAGTCAAACTGGTGCATTTTAAACTGCTGTCAGACTTTTGTTCAACGTTTTTTGTTGTTTTTTGCTGCGATCAGCAGCTCTGTCACTCACTTTGTTGGTTGGTCAGTCAGTCAGCCCACAAAATTTCCCCACCCTGTGGCGGCCACAGTTTTCTACCTAGGAGGCTGAAATTTGGCATGGATGTCAAAGGTGTGTGTGTGTGTGAAGGTGTGTGTTCATGTTCATGCCAGTTGGCTAAAAGGGATGGTGGTAATGGGAGTGACCTATCACAAAAAAAGTGCATAACTTGGAAATGGATTCACAGACTTGCACAAGATTTTGTGTAGAGGTTGGTCATGAGCCAAAGGACAGCTGACTAACTGTTCTTACCCATCAGCAAAAAGGGGGCGTGGTAGTGGGAGAGGCCTATAACAAAAAGGCTCATAACTTCTAAACGTATTCATGCCCAAACCTTTTGTAGAAAGACTCACACACACAGAAAAACAGATTTTCAGAACACACACACACACACACACACACACAGACAGACATTTTCATTGGTGACTGTTTGTCCTCCCCTACACTTCAGCCACGCTCTCTTTCATAACTTATGAGCCATTTGTCGTTGACTCTTGTGGGAGGCATCACTGGACTCAGTAGAGAGTTCCTTTCTTATTGATGTGGGTTAGCCCCGCCCCCTATAATTTAGCCATGCCCCTTTCCATAACTCATTATCAGTTTGTTTTACACACTCGTGGGAGTCATCATTGGACTAAGCAGAGTTAATTTTTCATCTGTGATGGTTTGCCCCGCCCCCTATACTTTAGACACACCCATAACTTAGGAAACATTTGTAGACTCTTGTAGGAGGCATCATTTGACTCAGCAGAGGTTCCTTTTTCAGTGGTGTGGGTTAGCCCCACCATCTTGTTCTGTTGGTCCATCAGCTTATCTGTCCATTCATTGGTCCACAAAGCTGTTCTCACCCTATAGCAACCGCAACTTTTTACCTATGAGGCTGAATGGAGGTTAAGTGTTTGTGAGGTTGTGTGTGCGTATCAATGGATGCATGCACACACGTGGTCGCAGGTATTACAAATTTGTGCTTTTTCCCCCACAAAGGTTATTTTACATAGTTTATTGGTCGGTCTATGCAGAGTAGGTGGATCCATGGGTCCTGTAACTCTTGTAAGATTTTTGGCAGCACAGTTTTTTTTTCAAGGCTGCAGGTACACAGAAGGCAGTTTTGTGGTTCTACAGCTAATATTTACCTGTTTGCACCTGTCATTTGACTGTGTTTTAATGTGGTTTGGCTTCTTGTAGCACTACATGTGGCCGGATGGGCAGGCACGGTATGAAGGCTTGCATATACAGCATGAAAAGCAGCAGGAGCAGGTGGCAGTAGTCTTGAAAACAGACACACGTAGACCTCTACTCTACATTGTCACTCTACTTCAAGTGTGATGACGTGCCTATGTGTGTATTTGTGTATTTTCCTGTGTTTTCAGGAAGTTCTAGTGGAACAGCGCTCAGCTCTCAGCGACTTACTACAGCAGTTGCTGAAGCAGAAGGACCAGAGAGAGGTGGAGCTTCGCCAGGTTCTGGTAAGGAGCCAGCATGTCGTATTTAGCCTTAAAGGAATATATTTTGGGCAAAACACCCTTTTGCCAACTTACCCAGACTGAGATGTTCAGTACCATTTTCACCTCTGTATGTCCACTGGTTTGGTTCCAATGGGTAGCATTTTGTGTTAGCATTGCATAAAGACTTGAAGTCTACAGGAGTCATTAGCCTAGCTCTGTCAAAGTGAAAAAAAAACTTACAGCAACTCCAGCACTGTCTTATTTACACAGTGTATTGTGTATTTGAAATACATGTCTTGGAAATGTTTTTAAAAACGAGAGTCGTTTTAGGAGAAGTTAGATGGTTGGAACTACAACTGCTGAACTCATGTAACCTTACTATAACCTCCATTATAGTTTCTACCATCTAACTTATCCTAAAATGACTCTCGTTTTTTAAAAAAAATCCAAGATGGGTAATTCAAATACATAAGATACATTGTGTAAATCAGCAGCTTTGGAGTTGCTGTCTTATTTTTCGTGCTCACACATCTGGATGCACCTGTGAATATGTGTGTATGGGCTTTCCAGGCAGAGATGGAGCTCAAGTCGGAGTCCAGCCAGCAGAACTATTGGATGATCCAATACCAGAGGCTGCTGGATGCCAAGCCCCTTTCACTGCGCATGCAGGTAGATATATCACAAAATACATTTCAGTTAAGTAGCAAGCACTGTTACTACCTTAACATATAATTCAATACTAAAATAAGTAAAATACCAAAAGGTTAAAAGTACATTTAAGGATAAGAATGGCTGACTAAAGAGTGATGGTGTACTAAATTGGTATTGACCTGCAATACCAATTGTCTGTCAGCGTAAGAATTTGGAGATTAAATTTTTACAACCTCAACACCAGACAGCTACAACACTTTTACCAAGCTGTCCGTAGCCGTAATTCCAAACCCCCTTTATCATGTCAAATAGTGATTTTGCCCTGTTTCTCATATTTTGTTTATATCACAAGGTCCGCATAAAATCAATCTGTCATTACTGTTCTTGCTGCAACATTTCCAATTTCTCCACAGGGTTCATTAACCTTTCATCTTACCTTATTTCAGGAAGCAGGTGTGGAGAAAGAGTTAGTCAACCTGCTGTGTAAACTGTCAGCTCAACATTACCTGCCCATTCTGGCTCACCATCGAGTGACAACCGAAGCCCTTCGCCACATGAACGCCTCGGATCTCAACAAGGTCTGTCTCTGGCATGATGCCAGTGATCTCATTCAAGAATTCATAGCAATTTTCACTTTGATAGGACATTCACATTCATCTGCCAAATATACCTCAGTGAACTCATGAATGTCTCATCGGAGACATTTATTTCTTGCGGGAATTAATAATTTTTACTTAATTGTGATTGGCAGCTTTGGGTCATATAACAAGACAAAATTGTCAGGTATGCCACATCATATACTACGTTTACATGCACATAAGAAACCAGATTGTTGTAAGTATCCAGGTTATGGCAGGAATTCGGGTAACGCATTTAGATGTATCTTACTCTGATTACTCAAAATCCCAGTATACATGCTTTCCCCAATAATCAAGTCCTCCCCAATTCCATTGTTCTCCTGACTGTTATTGCTGCTGTTGATGTGTTTTTCATTTGCTTACATTTTCATTGGAGTTAACACTAACATAAAATGATTAAACATTCTTCAATGAGCATGTAGAACAGCAAGTTTTTACTCTCCCGAGCATTGTATAGTTATTGTATTTATCAGGTCAGTTTCCTTATCTGCCCTCTTTTCATGCACATGTAAAAACTCGAGAAATCCCAGTAAGAGTTAACATGGCTCAATAATTGAGTTTCTCCAGCAGAAATCTACCTGGCTCCTTCATTTACATGACATTTGAGAAATAAGATAACTGCCCGTAAATAGCAAATAACCAGAATACTAAGGTGTATAGTCTTGTTTGTAGCAGACCCTGGAAGAATTAGACAGCATGCCAGTTGCACAAAAGAGTAGCTCTAACTTCAGCTGTTGTCTCATTTTACATATGTACAGTATTTTAAAAATAATACATTGAGTTTTGTTGCGTTTACACAGGAACCGCACAACAGGTGTCTGAATCTATCAGTGGTTACAAGATTTTCTTGCTACTTAGGGGAACTTCTATGAATTACACAGGTGTTCACTCCCTTGTCAAACGCACAATTACACATTGATCCCAGTTCCACATTTTTAATACTTTTATTTTTGATTAGCAGTGGTGGTTTATGTGGTATATTAGGCCAAAGTTGAGGGAAAGATATGTACTTTGAAAAACTTCCAATTAATTTGTCGGTCTCATGGAGAGAAAAAAAAGGTTTACTATTTATGTATGCACTATAGAATAAGTATTACCTAAATGAGTTGAAGACTGATGATAATTTCTGTCTTCCCAGCTGGGCATCACTGAGATGGGTGTCCAGAGAGCTCTCCTCAACTGGGCCAGGGAACATCCACCTGAAGGTACATTCCACAAACTGCATGTTCCGCGAGACTTTAACTTTGTTGTCCAACTTAAAGAAGAGCTAAATGTTCAACATAAAAGTTACAAGGACACACAGAGTCATTGATGCCAAGCACCAGTCTTTATTTGCACACATGAGCTGCTAGAGTTTATGTGTAACACGCAGCTTCAGAATTTCTTTTTCACCTACGGAAAATTGTCATTGAATAATTAATAAAAGAGCGTTTTTGCATTAAACAAAACTGAAAAAGCATAAAACACAGCCACTCTTTATTATGGCAAGTCAAAGCACCTCCAGGGAACACTGACTAGTGATGTTGGCCTCTGCCCAGATATGTATAAAAGAGGAATACGCAGACGTTTTGGGAAAAATACCCTTTTTCCGACTTACCCAGACTGAAACAAGGTGTTCGATACCATTTTCCGTGTATTTCCGTGTATGTCTACTGATTCGGTTCCTGTGGGTAGCATTTCATTCAAGCTTAGCATAAAGACTTGAAGTCTAGAGGAGTCATTAGTCTAGCTCTGTTAAGTTGAAAAAATAAATCTACACCATCTCCAAAGTTGTCCATTTATTGGAGAAACAGCAGTGTTCAGTATAGGTAAGTACACTTGTGTACTTATCTGTACACTGTATGGGACAAGTATAAAGTACAACTTCCTCAGAGTGAAACAAAGGATGAAGGGGACATCTGCCACACAAGTGCTGGATTCGATGTCGAGCAATTCTGAGAAATTACAGGGAAAATCAGGGACTTTTACATAAGGGTCACCTTACAGGAACATACCAGAACATATTTATTTCTCTGCATGGAATGGCTTCCAGCCCAACTGGAGTGGAAACCAGACTGTTCACATTTCAAATCAACAGAACAGAAGTAATGTAATTTTAAATTCATGCAAACTCTTTGGAATTTAAAGGAAAACCCATGCAATTTTATATCCTGGCCACAGTGGGAGCTCTGAAAGTATACATTATAAAACATGGACAAGTGCCTCAATGTTGATCGATATGTTTGTTTCATGGTACCTTACCTTCCCTTGACTTTCTCTTAACTTCGTTAGAAACCTGTAAGGGAGCCCAGCAAGTGGAGGAAAGTGAAGAGGCGAATCCCTCAGCTCCGTCCCCTCCGTCGCCGCTGTTTGCCTTGGCCATGCAGATCCCCAGCCCACCACTCACCCCAGGGACCCCAGTCACGCCCTCAGCCCCCAGCCCTGTGGAGGGACCAGGGAGCTCTGAGTGTGTGGTCTGCATGGAGACTGGAGTAAGAAAAACATTCACTGATGCAGTCAGAAGTATAAAAATAAAAGTAGCCCTCGGACATTGTATCAGTTAGCCGATATATATATATTTATGTAATTGTTTCCTTCTTTTTTGCCCCAGTCTCAGGTCATCTTCCTGCCATGTGGTCATGTATGCTGTTGTCAGGTTTGCAGCGATGCTCTGCAGAACTGCCCTCTGTGCCGTAGCAACATATCTCAGCGCATACGCCTCTACCAAAACTAAAACCAACCCACCACTTTTCAACTCTCTCACAACCACTCCTGTTCATTATGCATGATCATACAGGCACTGTGATCTAATCTAGCTGTCAAACATATTAAAGAGCTTTCGGCAGGTCCTTTAAAGAGCTGAGCCCCTTTCCTTTATCAACTAAACATTGTACTTTGGTGATTTATAAGGAATAAAATTGTCAATAAAATTTATTTTTAATAATTATGTGCTTTTGGTTTTCACTGGCATCCAAAATATGTTTGAGGTAAACCATGCTGTTCGGTTTCGTTCATATATGTTTTATAATGTATGATTTTAATTTGTATTATGCATATTAGGGATGATGTCATGCACTGCTTAGGTCCAAGATTGACTGTTCTATGCCTTAGAAAACAGCACCTGTTTAATCGATGTGTGCCTTGTTTCTGGAAATATCCCCGCTTTTGAAAACTTGTATTGTTGTGTCTGTGTGTACTGTCAGCCAAAGTAAGGCTTATCAAACATGTATGTAAGTTCACGAAAACCCAACTTCATTAATTGCCACAGGTTCCTTCTATCTTTTCATTGCACCACAATGTATGCTTTCATGTTCTTCACCCCTTGTCTTCCCTTGAATGCCAAAGCCTACTCTTTCCTTTACAAAGATCAATTGTATCAGATATATAATCATGCATGTAGTTTAAGTTGTTGAGAATGACATACTGTAAAAATCAATGTCAGTGCAACTTAAAAGAAGACATTATCAGAAGGATGCCGTTTTATCCTGTTCACAGCTTTCATTATCAATCTTTCAGGAATACTCCAATGTTTTGGGCAAAATACCCTTTTTCCAACTTACCCAGACTGAGACAAGATGTCTGATACAATTTTCACCTCTGTATGTCCACTGATTCGGTTCCTATGGGTAGCATTTCGGGCTAGCTTAGCATAAATATTTGAAGTCATTAGCCTAGCTCCGCCACAGCAAAAAAATAAACCCAGCAACTCCGAAGCTGTCTTATTTCCGAAATGTATTGTGTGTATTTGAAATACATATCTTGGAATAAAAAGAAAAAAAATAGAATCATTTTAGAAGTTGGAAGAAAAGAACTATAGGTTAGAATTCCGAACATCTCTACTTCCTACAGTCTAACTTCTCCTAAAACGACTTTTTTTTTATTTTTTATTTTTTTTTTATTTCAAGACATGTATTTCAAATACATATGATACATTTTGTACATAAGACATCTTGGGAGTTGCCGAAAGGTTTATTTTTTCACTTTGATGGAGCTGGGCTAATGACTCCTGTACACTTCAAGTCTTTATGCTAAGCTAGCACAAAATAATACCCATAGGAACCTAACTAGGGGACGTACAGAGGTGAAAATGGAATTGAACATCTTTTCTCAGCCTGGCTAAATCAGAAAAAGCCAATTTTGCCCAAAACGGTGTAGTCCTTTAATACTCTTTGTCTACCTTTCTCTGGCCTTGCTTTTGATACCACACTTGTATGAAATGCTATACTGTGCGAATCTGTGGACTTACAACACATTCAACTGACCAGATTGTAGCCACCAATAGTGCTGTTCTTCTATATTTCCTTCCTTCAAGTGCTATTTAATATGTATATACTAACACTACTACTAATGAGAAGTGTAAAAATTTCAAATTATATACAAATCTGTAAACATCAGAAATGACTGTGATTGCAAAATACGTGTTGTATCATTTTTTTCTGTTGTACTCACTGTAAAAGTGTTTTGTTTGACAGTGTCCTGCTGAATAGATGCAGGGCTCCTACACAGCTTTGCAACATCTGGAAAACCGATTCTTGAAAAGTGTGGAGATATTGTTCAGATCAAATACTAATATGCCAATACATTTTTACAATTGTAGATCCACTGCCATTTGACATTTGCACAGGTAAAGAATAATCTAAAACCAATAGATCCTATCTATTTGATACTCTGTTGCCGATCATGATGAAACTGACCCAAAACTCCAGACAAGATGTTAAGGTCTGGAACAATTATTGTCTTTGGAAGTGAGAAACTGTGCGAACCTTGGAGAAGGTACAGTAATGTCACCTTGAAGCATAGATTTACCTTTCAATCAGCTGGTCATCTGGTTAAGATGCCATACATCAAGGAATTGTCCCTTGTATCATCTAAAATTCAAATTTTACTGCCATTCCTCCCATTTACCGAACTTCCCTACAGCTGGTTTAAAACTGAACATGTATCACAACCTCTTTACCGTGGAAATGTATTGCATTAACAAAACAAAACTTTTTTCCCAAATGAATGGCATCTTTTGTCAGAATTCTGAGATAATGATCTTGAAAAATTTCAGTAGAGATGATAACAGAGGTGCTTTTCACAGAAGGTCACAGTTCTTTCATTTAATCCAGTTTTATTTTTGACCTGAATTGAGACATTTGGAGAGTCTTTGAATCACATAAATGGCACTGTCAGTGGTTTGTTGACTGCAGTTATCGCACAATTCTAGCCCTCTACTGCACACATTTGGTATTACATGGAATTTTTTTTCCTTCTTTACGTTTACATTGTTCAGTCTATAAAATTACAAAATCACAAAATGTTAAAAACTTCATGCATTTTGCATATCAGTTTTCAACAATGCACATACATTTCTCTATCTGTCTATCTGTCTGTCTACGGACAATCACCTGTGATCTCCTTGCATAGAAATGTATTTTTCATGTAATGTTAATATTAGTTTTACTTTGCCAAGTTCCAGCCGTCCCAAAAATATGCTTGTCTATCCTCATCAACAGAGTTTGACACATAGCACTTTGAACTGAAAGAGATGATCTGATTATTTTGTTTGGTATGAAATAGAGTTACTCATGCGATGGCAGTTAGAAGAGAGGGGGGGTGCCGCAGTGTGTGGGATTGTGCTTGTACAAGTGTAGACGGGAACTGGACAGCAGGTGGAGATCTCTGACAGATGTTTGGATTTCATTTGCATTGCTTCTGTGTGAAATTGAGCTGCCAGGTACAAACAAGCAGCCAGAAAACAAGAGCAGTTATGAAACAAGCCCCAAAAACGTAAACCGCGACTACCTATATTTTCAAACGACTTTCCAGAAAAACAAGCCCAAAGTCGCTTAATAAACACACATGTCAACACCGGCACCAATAATCTTCGCACAAGGCTGAGAGAGATGCTGCATTTATGTACTGTGCGAAGTTGTTGTATTCATACTTGTTTGAAAGCGTCACAAGGTTAACGCGAAAACCAAGGTGGACGTATTCTCAAATAAAAAGCCTGTATCTCCTATCTTCCTCGTTTGACTTTAAACGCAGCATAAACTTCGGAACCAATCACAACAGACGGGATGCCGTAAAGTGTGACACTGAACCCAGTGATACAATGCCTTCATCACGTTCAGGACTTAAACAGTGAATAAACTGGGAATTGTATCATAGTTCAAGGTCGTGGTTAATGCAGACATCAAAGGCAAGTGTCTCGTTTCCTTTTTGTTATTTGCTGAATTATTTGAAATTTAAAATTGATTAAAATGGTTCATCTACCTGCTAGCTGGTCAGCTAAAACTAGCTGCGTCAATGTATAGACAGAGGTGAGGAGTCACCCAAAAATTAGTATGACAGTTAACGATAAACATAAATTGAAATATCTGCAGTTGCTCTTGTCTTCAGACTCATATGTTCTTTCTAGTTAAATGTTCATAGCGCTGTCAGAAACACGGAAGCTAAGCCTTCACAGACACAAGTTTCATAATTGTGTCCATCCAAAGAGAAGGCACCAGTTATGCAATTACAGCGTAATATCATCAGTCCAGATGTTACATGGGAGCCGAAGGCCGCTATACTGTTTTCAAACAAACATTGTTTAGTAATCCCGCTGGTAAAATCATTACGTAGCAAACCTTTCATATGGTTTAATTGCCTTCCAGTTATGATGTCTAGTCCCACGCTGGTTATTCTATACGGGAGCCAGACTGGGACAGCCCAGGACACGGCCCAGAGGATCGCACGACAGGCGCAGAGGAGGCGGCTGCAAGTAAGAGTATTGCCACTGGATAGCTACAATGTGGTAAGTGTGCCTTTTATAGACTCCATGCAAAATACAGTAGAACTGGGGTTTTCGCATTTATATACTCACAGCTGTCATTGGGTGTTTTTTGGTAAGAAACAGTCTGGTTTTGTCAGCCTTGTTTAAGTTTTGAAATTGGTCTTAATTTTAATTCCAGGGCCCAGTATTTCAAAAGTTTTAATCTAGATCAGAATTGCCTTGATTTTTAAATCTTTTTTTTTTCTCAAATTGATCATATAGTTTTTTTTCCAAAGATTTTTCAGATATGATCATTATAATCTAGATACAGCAAGATGACGCTTACAGAATTTTCAGTTTTTGTAGAAGCTTCTATCTCTTGGTCAAAATAATGCAACATTTCACAAAGACAAACAATAAACACTAGTGAACATGTTGGGAAAAGTGTAAATGATTTTACATACCTCTCCTATTCACTTAGCTGCATTCGTACGCAACACGTAGGCCAAAGTAAATTTAATGTAAGAGATCAATGTCTCTCTGCATAACAATTCCAAATACAAAACTGTTTTGTCAGTATATCTTATTGATCACATAGACCCAAGTGAAAATAATGGTTGAAAAGAGCATTTCTCATTAGTCTATTCTTTTTTAACAGAAAACAGAACATATTTTTTAAAAAGCATTCCAATGCATTTACAGATTTATTAGGATTATTCTGATTTTTGGCATCAAAACTCAATAACCCAAAATAATAATTGATTTAAATTCCCAAATCTTTGTCCCAGTTTCTGTGATCAGGAGTACAGCCTCTAGTTTGGAAATACACAATTTTTTGATTGACTGGGCCCAGGCAGTATTAAAAAGGTCTTACAAGGTCATTTGTTTGGCTTTCTGGAACATTTACAGTAGGTATTTAATTTTACCTACACTGATTTCTGAGCTACATAGGAACAAAAACAGGAGCCTTAACAAAATTTGATTAGTTTGGGGCGGATTGGGAATTTGGTACAGTCTCTTTTCTTTGGACGTGATTAGTCAAATAAATTACTTTTCTGCTTTTACTTTACTACAGGCCAACTTGATCTCTGAGCCTCTGGTGGCTTTTGTGTGTGCCACCACTGGCCAAGGAGACCCTCCTGACAATATGAAGGTAATGGAACAGCATCATTAGTGAATGGAGGGCTGGGGTGTTAACATCAAAATATATACAGTAGGTCACAACAAGATTATTGTGACATGGCAGTGACAGCAGTTTAAAGGAATACTCCAACATTTTGGGAAAATACCCTTTTTCCGACTTACCTAGACTGAGACAAGATGTTCAATACTATTTTCACCTCCGTACGTCCACTGGTTTGGTTTGGTATGGGTTGCATTTAATGTTAGCTTAGCATAAAGACTTGAAGTCTACAGTGTAATTATTAGTCTAGCCCCATCAAAGTGGAAAAAAGAAAAACTTACAGCAACTCTGAACTTCTGTGATTTACACAATCTATCATGTATTACACAGTGATGATATACACATAGAATTTTTGAAAAAAAAAAACGTGTCATTTTAGGAGAAATTAGATGGTAGGAAGATGTTTTTCATTTTGTTTTGTTTTTAATTCCAAGAGATGTATTTCAAATACACATAATATATTGCATAAATAAGACAGCTTCAGAGTTAGTGTAATGTTTATTTTTTCAATTTGACGGAGCTAGGCTAATGACTCCTATAGACTTTAAGTCTGTATGCTAAGCTAACATGAAATGCTACTCAGGAACCAAACCAGTGGATGTACAGAGGTGGAAATGGTGTTGAACATCTTGTCTCAGTCTGGGTAAGTCTGAAAAATTGCGGAAAATTTATGCCCAAAATGATGGAGTATTCCTTTAAACAAAGGGGTGTAGCCGAATAAACTTCCTCTGGATTTTATTCATTTTTGCAACAAATAGAATAGAATAGTTGGATTTATGATTTAGCGGCCTTTTAAACATGTTATTATTTGCACCTAAAGACCGTTCTCTCCAAATATATGTAGCTCAAATCAGCAGATGTCCTACCTTTTCTGTAGGCACAGTCTGAATACATGACAGCTGCAAGAGAGAGGTACAATGGGAAAGGAGATTTTTCTCTGCTTCAACAGGCATTACATCACTCAAAGTATAGACAATACAATATATTAAGATGTAGTATTGAGAATTACAGTATATTTACAATTTTATAGCACCCCTAAATTTGTGTTTAAGTCTTTTCAGGTTCACTTAAGTTTTTCTCTGTTTCCTGTAAAGCAATTTTGGAGGTTTCTGTTCAGGAAGTCTTTGCCTGCTGGATCTCTGTGTCAGCTGGACTGTGCTGTACTGGGGCTCGGGGACTCTTCCTATCCAAAGTCAGTCTATATCACCTCTACCTCTGCTCACACAATACATTCAGACTGACTTTGTAAGAACAACAATGCCAACTGGTTTTGTCTGTAGGTTCAATTTTGTGGCTAAGAAGCTTCATAAGCGCCTTCTGCAGTTGGGTGCCAGTATGCTGTTGCCTGTTGGGCTGGCAGATGACCAACATGACCTGGGGTAAGATCCAATTTGTTTTATGCAGCTGGTGCAACACAGGATGCTTCATTAGCAGGGGAGGGAAAACAAAGTCAGGAGCATAACATATTTTCATTTCTAATAATTTTATTATGTTGTTCTGCAACCTCTCAATAACATTTTACTCATTTTACAATATTTTTCACTGGGTTAGTGAGTTAAAGGAATACTCAAACATTTTGGCCAAAATACTTTTCTGGCTTAGCCAGACTGAGACAAGATGGTCGATACCATTTTCACCTCTGTTTGTCCACTGATTTGGTTCTCATGGTTAACATTTTGTGTTAGCTTACCATAAAGACTTGAAGTCTGCAGGAGTCATTAGCCTAGCTCTGTTTCAGTGAAAAAATAAACCTTACAGCAACTCCGAAGCTGTCTTATTTACACAATGTGTTGTGTGCATTTGAACTACACATCGTGGACTCTCATTATAAACAAGAGTTGTTTTAGCAGAGGTTCAGTGGTTGAAACTATACTGCTGAAGTGCACTGCTGAAGGTGAAGTTGATTATATTTTTAAAAAATTCCAAGATGTGTATTTCAAATGGAGTTGCTGTAAGGTTTATTTTTTCACTTTGACAGAGCTAGGCTAATGACTTCTATGCACTTCAAGTCTTTGTGCTAAGGTAACACAAAATGCTACCCATAGGAACTGAACCAGTGGACATACAGAGGTGAAAATGGTATCAAACATCTTGTCTCAGTCTGGGTAAGTCAGATAAAGGATATTTTTCCCAAAACGTTGGGGTATTCCTTTAAACAAATGCAGAGATGATGTTGGTACATTGGTGTTGTATGTTTTCTACACTTTTTCAGAATGATACATATATTTTCTCTTTGCTCCTAATGCTGATGAAGGAGTATAAAGTTGAGTATAAAGTCTGTCAAGTCCATGTTTTTGAGCAAACAGAGCCAATATTTGACCTCCCCAGGCTTTGTGCTCAACAGGTCAGATGCAGTGATTGACCCCTGGCTAAAGTCGTTCTGGGAGAAAGTGTTTACTTTGTATCCATCTTTAGCTGATGTCACCCCACTTAGAGATGATCAGCCGTAAGTATATGAGTTAATGGAATGTTTATATAAAATCTCTCAAAAACTAGTGTTGGGCATTGACTTTTTCACATTGTCTTGCTACAGAGAAGGAATGGACATACACTATTATTTTAGTTCCCACAGTTAACAATCTTATGATTTGCTGATATATAGGATGTGTAATTCACTATGAATGCTGTAACTACTCTTAATATGTGTGATTTTATGTCAAGTAAGACAAACTGAGCTGGGATTCAGGATAAAGGGTGGATAAATTAGAACTCGCTATGGGATATATACTTCACCTACTGTATGACTGAGATTTGATTTTGGTCACTTCTTTGGCAGACTCCCTCCAAAGTACATTTTCCATCTCCTGGATGATGTGAAAGAGAAGACAGATAATAGGTTGAGGATTCCCGAAGGATCAGTTGTTCCCTCCCAGTCCCACCCCTTCCCTGCTAGATTGGTGTCCAATAGGAGAGTGACAGATGCCTCTCACTTTCAGGATGTGAGGCACATCGAGTTTGACATCACTGGATCCAACATTGAGTGAGTGACGTTGTTGAGGAATTCAGAAATCATATGTGTTTGCTGTCATGCTAAGTGCCCATAATGTTTTGTCATTGATTGAGACATTTAGGGTTAACACATAAGTCATTGTGGCATTTGTAGGTTTTCTGCTGGTGACGTGGTGATGTTGCGTCCTTGTAATGCAGCAGAAGATGTTCAACAATTTTGCCAACTGCTGAAACTTGATCCAAATGCCTTGTTCACCCTCAAGGCCACAGACAACATAGCAGGTATGGGTGTGTGTGGGTGTGCGTGTGTGCATTATTCACAGTCAGGTCTTGTATCTGTTACATTTTAGCTACAGTATGCAGAAATGTATGAACAAGTTGCCTAAATTTGATCACTTTTTGATCAATTTTTTTACAAGTGTAAAAAAAAAATCCCAAATTCTCACAAGATATGTAAAAGCACGATGAGATCAAATTTCAGTCGAGAGTAAGCATGTGGATTGTGGATGTAAGAGGAGTTTATGGCACATGTGAAAGGCATAAACAATGGGCCTGAGTGAGCTCCAACCATTGCTCAATAATCAGTGACAAGTTTGGTCTTCTGTTAGCTCTGTTTGTAAAACTACACTTGACTCAATGGCAACTCACATTAAATCCAGGACACGATCTTGGACCTTGTTGGTACTTATGTTAGCAACAAGTTCAAAGATGCCAAATGTAGCATTTTATAATAAATAATGTGTCATTGCTTTACGGCACAAGCAGGAAAAAGGTGCTGCCCTTCCAGCATAAGCAGAGCTTTGCTTCTTCTTTGCTGAGGGCAAAATAGTATGGGTTCACTTGATATGTGGTTTTCATATTGATAAATTATGGATATTTATGGATTATTTTATGGATAAATCTTAAGCTTACATGTATAAAATTGGATTACATTACTATCAGAATTTCATATGACTTAAGACACATGAAATTATGTTATGCACATGAACCCACAAATTGGAAATGGCCATTCCTTTCTTAGTAAACCCCTATCCTCTCTGCAACCTTAGTTCCAGCTAGTCTCCCACAGCCCTGCACGGTGCGCCACCTGGTGGAGACTTACCTGGACATTGCTGCTGTGCCTCGCCGCTCCTTCTTTGAGCTGCTATCCACCTTTGCCACCAACAATCTGGAAAAGGAGAAGCTGATTGAGTTCAGCTCAGCCGAAGGCCAGGATGAGTTGCATGGCTATTGCAACCGGCCTCGGCGCACCGCCCTGGAGGTGATGGATCAGGGTTTGAGTTAGTGGTGAATGGAGACTTCACTTTACAGCGTGACTAACTTGCAGCCTTTTTTTTTGTTAGTTTGTACATTCAGAAATGTTGTCATATGAATGTGGCTATTAAAGAAATACTCCATAATTTTAGGCAAAATACCCCTTTTCCGACTTACCCAGACTGAGACAAGATGTTCAATACCATTTTCACCTCTTTACATCCACTGGTTTGGTTCCGATGGGTAGCATTTTGTATTAGCTTAGCATAACAACTTGAAGTCTACAGGAGTCATTAGCCTAGCTCAGTCAAAGTGAAAAAATAAACCTTATAGCAACTCCAAAGCTGTCTCACTTTTACAGTGTATTGTGTATTTGAAAT
>OMLF01022046.1:13823-28278 GCA_900302615.1 Holocentrus rufus | reverse complement strand
GAGGCCGGTGGTTGGTTCGGTCTGAGCCACGTGTCCGTCCGGCCACCTCTCTTCGCTGCTTCATGGAGGTCGGTGAGACGTTCCCTGCCGCCCGGCCACCTCTGTCTCGGCCCAGGTAGGTGACTGTCACCGTGTCACGCTCAGTGTCATGATGCTGTTTCATTTCCAGGTTGTTCCGGGCGTTATTTGCAAGAATTGCCGTTTGAAAGTTCTGTGCATGTTAAGCCTTCACGTCTCCTACGTCATTCCAAGCTTAGGTGCCGGACGGTGGGAAGCTCGAAGGCGTTGGGGGGAAATATGGCAAACACCCGCCGTCCCGTTTCTGGGATGCAACACCAATCAATAAAGCAGATTGGCGCGAGTTTGGGTTCTTATGAGATATTGTGTTTCAGAGTCACCGCCTGCAGGATGAATACCTTCAACATTTTCTGTTGGACGTTGGATTGATGATTTTGATGGCACCTACTGTCCTTATGGACGTTGCCATTTTCAACAGCGCTGCGCAGTAAAATGCAACATACTTAAAACATACTTTGATTTCAATGACTGCAACTCAACATGTACACCAAGGCATCGTCTTTGGGTCCATTCAACATATAATTCTGTGTGGGACGTGTAAACACCACAATCTAATGGTATTAACTTAAAGGTCATCTTGAAGACTCAATCGAGTATGCGGTAACAGACATTTGTATGATTTCTCAACACATCACGTTAATAACTGACATATTAATACAAAAAAAGGCTATTATTGACTTTTGTTGAGAAGTGACACTTCAGGTGTGTGTTTTTCTAAACTGGCGATGATATAAGTGGCAACTCAAAGTGTTAAAATCTGGGAAATCAGGCTTCCATGATATAGATTGAAGGCTTCAGCTGTGAAGTTGTTTTATGGTGCAGCATCATCTCACAACTGGAACTTAAAGATCAGGACGCCACGTACCGTGAACATCAAGCCGTGAAGACTTCAGGGCTGCGGACCACTGGAAGTGTTTCAGTGCCAACACCAAATCCAGTGCTTCAAATTCAGATCCAAGTGACGCAGCTCCCTGAGAAATAAAAGCGTATTTCATTATGTAATAGAGTAGATTATTTTCTGATAATACCATCTGCTTCTTCGAATGGCAATAGAGCACATTCAACCTCACCTCAGCAATGTGAAAATTAATTCTGTAAACTGGAAGAAAATTTAAGGAATTTTAGGGAAAAGGGGCAGGTAACCATTCAGAGTGAAGTGATTTGCCTTTTTTTATTTGTGTGCATTATAATTACAGGAACAATTGTCGCCTGTTATGCACTGAAACTTCCTCAGTCGTGCTGTTTTCCTGCATTATCAACCATGTCTTCATATGCAAAAGATGACCGATTCAAATTTTTGACCAATGCCGATACTGCCATTTTCCTTTTGTAGGGCACTGCGTATGATTGCTGAAATCACCCAACCCCTACAGACAAAATGTCCCATTATAAAGGTTACAGGAGGATAACAAACAGCTGACTAGGATGTTGGCAGAGGAGGGTCTTGCAGCCCAGGACTCCCTGAAACCTTAAATGTGCAAAGGGTTTTACTACACAGTGCTGTGTAGTCATCAAGTGTAAAATGTGTGACCTGAAATTCTTAAGTGAATATTTAAAAAACACACAGATGCGATCCTCACGAAGCAGGGCTCTGATGCTCACTTGAACATCAAATTTTCATTTCACTTTTAACGTCCTCCTGGGTGAATCTGAAGTACGATGGTAACCAGTAACATGCTGTAACATGTTGAAAATCATTTTAATAATATACTGTGTCATCTTCCTCTTTTCCCACTGCTCCCTGAGCCTCGTGCCATAATGCAGCTCCTCCTGATGACTGAATTTTTCTGTTTGTCTTAAACAACGACTGGAAATCCTTTATCAGAAAAAATTATCATCTGTAATACTCCCTGACTCTGGACTCTGCTTGATGCAACTATTGACTGCTTTTATTAAAATAACATTTCACCACAGTGTAAATACAACATGCTCTGCATTTAACCAGCTTCTCTTCATGTCATCACTATGAACATAATGACAATGACACAATATTTTCCTGGAAAATCAGAACATCAGACCGACAATCCAGTGCTATGGAGCATTTCAGTGTCGTAATAACCATGAGTTTATTTTGAACAGACTGTACAAAACATTGCATTTATTACAGCCTGGAGCAAATCTAAAAATTATTTAAGCACCAACTTTGGGACCTGAAAGGGAAAGGGGGATTTATCCATTCCCCTTTTATCATTTTAAAATATATATCAATGGAGGCTGACAGGTTTATTGATCAATACACTGATTTAACAATTATCAACTACTGAGATTTCTGGCTTTCAAAACTCGCTAAACAGCTGTTCTTCATTTTTTCTAAGGAATTTCCACTTTTTTATCTGCTCATCTTCCTCTCTTAGTCTGTTTGTGCCTTTTTTCTTGTTTTAGGTCTTATGAGGGGTCAGTAGTCACTGAGGAGGAAATCTGACAGCCGGGCTCCCGACAGTCATTCCCATACAGAAGCCACCAGTCTGGTTGGTTTTACAGAAACATGTGCCAACAACCACGGAGGTGCCGTTGAGCAAGGCATTTAACCCCCCAGCAGCTCCAGTGAAGCTCTCAGTGGTCAGCAGCAGAAGACTCTGGTTGTACTGGGCAGCTCCCATGTATGAATGACTGAAACTGAATGACTGTGCAGGGACGGTGCTTCAATCTGCCCTGGGTAAATAAAGATAAAAAACACAATCTACTGGCAATGTCTCTGCTCTGCTCCATGATGGGGTTAAACTGGGGGTTCAGGCTGAGGAGGATGCTCTACCTCCATAACACAGGCCAGCTATGAATCGCTCCAACCTCAGCCATGTGTGCAACTATAAGCTGATAGTATGTGACCATCGGCACTGTGGCACCTAGCATCCCGCTGCTCCACCACCTCAGTTAAAAACCCAGCTGGACCGTTCAGTCTCTGTTGTGAAAATGGCGGATAAGGCTTTCCGGCTCACAGACGAGGCAGAGGACAACGAGCTCCAGCCAGGCGAGTTCCTGACGGTCGCAACATCTTCGCTTGAATCCCTCCATCTCGAGGACGAGAACGAGAAGCTCCCAGCCGACCTGCGCCGGCCTGTGGGGAGCAACGAATTCAGCGGTCACATGGGGGACTGTCCTGGGACCTGCGACTGTTCTACAGGTCCTGTGATGATGATGTCACCTCTCAACCAATCACAACAGCATGCAAAAGCACCTACAACCACAAGGCCTGAGCCTCCTTCAGCACAAGGTAAGACTACATCTTGTATGTGCAACATTTTTAAACAGAAATGGCCAGCAGTATTGTTAGGGTTGATGTTTCTCTAAATGAAGACCACATTTCCCATACTCTCTGGTGCCTCCAGTCCCCCCCTTCTCCCCCTAAATAGAACGAACGTGCTGGAAATGATTTGCTCATCAGCTTTTCCTTCCACCATCTGCTATCGCCAGAAACTCTTGAAGCTTTTGCTTCGTTTGCTGTGGAAGAACAGTGCCCTCTTCCTGTTTTGTGCCGTAAAACAATCCAGTGTACAGGCCACTAGAGGCACCCAGTCCTCTTGATGCTGGTGTTATTTGTTTAAGGCAGTGGTCTGCAACCCAGCCCCCAAGAGCTGGAACATAATCTTGCCTGGCAGGGGGCTCCTGAGGACTGGGTGGGGACCACTGCCCCAAAAACATGAGACCAGCGCCAAGAAGACTGAGTACCTCTAGTGGCCTCTACACTGCACTGAGGAACTCTTTAATGTTGTAATGATAATTTTGACATCACTTTATAAAGTTGAAAGTTTGCTTAATTTAAAGAGGATATAGTATTAATTTAGAGTTGTTGCATTTTCAGAACTCCATTCATGTGCACAGGCAGTTTTTTCTGTTGTCTCTGGGTTATTGCATCATAACTGGACTCTGTCTTAATTGATCCTTCTGCTAATGCATCTGGTTAGATCTTTCCACTTAGGTATGGGGCACTGGAATTGAAACCACCCAAGGCAGTTTGCTTAGGACTAGCTATGATTTTATCAATCAAACTGTCACCATCTGGATGTGTCCATTCACACAACACACAGCTCCCCTTGAATGTCTTTCCAGGGTTACCAACAGAACAGTAAACAGGGAAAAGAACATAGAAAGCCAGGTGCTCCAATATCAAGTTTGATAAACAACCAAGATTAATCGATAATCTGCTCACAAACATTCAGTCAAACAGCTCAAGGCCTCATAAAGCTTCCATGCCTCAGTCTCAGCACAGTGAAAACACAGGGAGCTCGCTAGCTAACATTGCAACACGCAGGCTAACGTCAGCAGACACGTCAGTGTGTGATTGTAAACAAGCAGTCAGCTGTCTCACTAAACAAAGGCTAACTGTACCAGCTACATTAGTCTGTATGTTAAACAGGCGTGTCATTTTAACAACGTTAACTTAAAATATCAACCTGACATCGTAACCTAATGGTAAGGTATGATGAAAGGTCATGGGGAGGCCAAAATTGGCATCCCACATAGCATGAGCATGCTTATCACATTTCATGGAAATCTGTCCAATAGATTTTAAGATAACAAATCTGACATTTTGGCCAAAAGATGGCACTACAAGAAAGGTCACAGGGTTTTGATCTGAATGTGGCACTATAGGGGAAAGGTCATGGGATCACCAAAATAAACAAGATGCAGGCTGTTGATACCATGAATGTGCTGAACGTTGAATTTCATGAACATCTTCTTAATAGAGTTTGAAATATCAAATTTGACATTTTGGGTGACCCTAAAGGAAGATTAAGATGTGCACTGAGATCGACACGGGTCATCCAACGGGTCGTATAAATGTGCTCACCAAATTCCATGGTAATATGCCAAAAGATGAGCTGTTATGTACAATAAACGCTTTTCAAGGCAGCTATTTTGACATTAAATATTAAGGTAAACACAGGTGTTACTAATGACATTAATAAAGGTTCAGTTCAAATTAGATCTAACAGAACTGTTGTTCATGTTGGCTCACTTGAAAGACTATGCTACACTGATCAAACCTGGATGTCTTGAGAGTAACCCCAATTATGTTTGTTTTTTTGTGTTTTTTTCCTGCCTCTTTAAGCAGAGAGGGACATGCAGTTAGAATATGAGCTCTGATTAGATGGACAGTCAGTCATAATGTTCGTCAACTTTGAAAACAAGAGATAAGAGCTAAGTGCAAGAGCTAAAACAAGTAGATCAAACTCTAGAAAATGGGGCAACAGCTGGGTTCACATGGATTCTCTTTCTAGGTTTACTGAGTTGAGTGATGCATCGAGATTCAAGATTTATTGGATGCTGAGCATTCTTAGAGTTTTTTTCAGGCAGGCTGTGACAGAGTTTCACAGTTCATAGGCAGTGGGTTAATGAGTTCATGCTCTTTGTAATGTTATAGCTGCATGCATATGATTCCTCCCTCGTGCAGCTTCTGTCTGCACCAGCTATTTAATGCATCTTCGAGCATGCCATTGCAAGTGCTGAAGAGATGATTTAGGTCAACTGCTAACAACATGCATCTGTTTGTGCATAAACACATGTATTGGCACGTGGGTGCATGCATACCCCCAAGTACCCACAGAGACGCATGCATACCTTGGCACAAACATCCAGTCCACGCAAAAAACTGCCTCGCAGACAGGTTCTCCCCTTTCACCAGCTTCCCTAATGGAATATTAACACACACAGACACACACACACACACACACACGCGAACAATAAACAGAACTACAGATACACTAGTACATGAGCTCCAGTCCTTCAGGCTGGCATGGCAGCTTGCTGCAGACAGCTGTTGTTTGCTGGGCGAGGCGAGGCCGAGCACTGAGCAGCATTCAGCCTGCCTCAGCGTTGAGGAGCGGCGGCTCTGGTATTTCAGGCAGGCAGACAGTGTCACCTGTCACCGGACTAGTCTGGACAGTGTCTACCAGATGGTGCAAGACTGAGCAATGCAACCATATCTCCCTCTGGATTCTTTGCCAGTGGGTTAGCAGGGTGCACATACAAGAGACGGGTTGCAGATAGCTACATACAGACTGGATCTAACTGGCATTTTGCATAACTGTGCAATGGTTGATTTTCCAGATCTCTCGGAGCCTGACGTGGGCCAAAGGGATGGCGAGGCTCTGTCTCACACCCTGATGGCGTTCCTGCAGGACGTTGCATCTCCCGTTGATCCTGAAGCTGTGTATTCTGCCTTGAGAACCAACGTGGAGAGAGGTACACCACTTTGAACATGAAAACTCTGGTGTCATTTAGAGTCACAGCCAGTTGTTTTGCTGTCTGAATCTAGCTTCCTTATCATGTTGCAGTGCATGACGGTGTCAAACCGATAATTTAACTGCTGCAGAGACTAACAAAGACAGCCTGAATGAAAAGGCATGGATGTGACAGTTATGATTTTGAGACAATTTTTGAGAGATTTCTTTTCCTGGAGTAGACCGACATTTCTTTGTGTGGGTGGCAGATGATTGATAGGAATACTAACATGATCAAATAAGTTAATCACTTTCACTGTAATGGATACTCTCACTGTGTAGAAGTTGTTTTTCATACCGTGCGTAAATGAATGCCAGCAAATGGCTTCTTCTGAAGGAGGAAAACTATTCTCACTGTGTACAGACATCAGAGAGGAAACCAAAACATTAGCATTAACTTTAAAAAAAAAGACAAAAAAAACACTGGTGTTATTTTTTTTTTTTAAGAATAGTTGGAGCCTAAATTTATTTGAAAATAAATAACTACAAAAATAAAAATACACTTCTGTAACTTCTGAATTTGTGTGATTTTGTGTCTCACTGCCTCTATGAACAGCTCACCCACCTGAGACTGACACAACAAAAGCTATGGCAACTTGTGACTCAAAGGCTAATGACGACCAGTTATCTGATGCTGAGTGGTACTGGGGCGACATCTCAAGGTATCACTGGTCGGCCACAATGAACTGTTCTCATTGAGCTTTTTGCACCTCACTTTGGGTTTTGAGTTGTTTCCTTGCAGCCACTACACGAATTGTTTCAAGCTTCACTCTTCTCTTTGTTTGTCCAGAGAGGAAGTGAATGAGATGATGAGAGACACTCCTGATGGCACATTCCTGGTCCGAGACGCTTCCAGTAAGGTTAAAGGAGAATATACACTCACTCTGAGGTAAACATATGTGAATTTATTTCAACACGGCTTCACAAAATTTTGTGACATGGCAGATTATGTGTTGTGGGCATGAATAATAAGAAGTTATGTTTCACCTGAAGGACTCGTATTATGTGACATGTGGGAGGGGTTTTGGGAGCTTTTCCCAACACGAATTCTTCGACTTTTGCAGGAAAGAGGGCAACAACAGACTGATCAGGATCTTCCATCGAGGGGGGAAGTACGGCTTCTCCGAGCCGGTGGCCTTCCCCTCTGTGGTGGAGCTGATCCAGTATTACCACCACGAGTCGCTGGCCCAGTACAACTCCAGACTGGACACACGACTGCTCTACCCCGTCTCCAGACACCAGCAGCTTGGTGTATGTGGCTTCTGGCTCTGCAGCTTCTTACAAGTTAACATTTAGATTGGCAAAGTAGGAAAAGGCTGTCTTACAATTATCCAGAAATAACATTAGCCTCAAGGTGTGTCAGTTCCAAATCAGATGGAAAATGACAATAACAATTAGAAAATAACAATTAGTATGTTAACAGGAAGATAGTTATGACACAGATGGTACAGTGACTGCATTTTAACAGCTCAACAGGATTATTAGTCAGGATTAGCAGCAAATTGTTAATAGTTTATTACATTAATGGGATTACACTAACAGGTGTAACGTGCTATCTTGGAGCTGAGTGGTCTTCATGTGGCTCTCTGTCCAGCAGCAGGTTGTGATAGAAGACGACATCGATGCAGTTGGAGAACAGATGAAGATCTACCAGGATCAATACCAGGAGAAGAGCAGAGAGTATGAACTTCTCTACAAGGAGTTCACACAAAACTCCCAGGTACACCAGCATCTTCACGACACTGACACACCTGCTTTACCAATGGCTTTGTTGTATAAAGTAATAATCTGTGATAATTCAGTGTTGATTATTACTGGGTGACCCTTGACCTCATTACTATAGAACAGCTGTGTGAACATCTGTAGAGAGTCTCTGCTCTTGTCCTGGTATTGATCCTGGCAGATCTTCAGCTGCTCCCCAACAGAAGCTGTTACTCTGCTGTCACTTCTCCTTCTGTGTAAAAAAAGGTAAATCATTCAAATGTAAAAATAAGTTTTTGTTTTCTGTTTTCTGCAGGAGCTGCAGAGCAAGCGGACTGCCATTGAGGCTTTCAGTGAAACCATCCGGATCTTTGAGGAGCAGTGTGAAACTCAGGAGCGTTACAGCAAGGAATACATCGACATGTTCCTCACACCAGACAGCAACACAGAGATCGACAAGTATGCTTCCATGTGCACAGATGTGCTAGATCTGCTTTCATGTTAGCTGCTGCACACACATCCATAAATCCATAAATCACTGCTACACATACATAGATTACATGGGGATATACATAATCCCTGATAGAGCATAAAAACAGATGTGGACACATAGGTGCTGCCCACAGGAAATAATACATGCAAAATGTCTCTGAAAAATTTCAGGCAAATGGGGCTTTTGAGTATTGCAGCTTTAATAGTACAAAGAAGCCTAATGTCGCAGCCTGTGGATTGATAAAATGTTCTTCCATGTTCCTCCTCCTCACAGGATCCAAAGTAAGTCAGACGAGCTTCAGTCACGAGTGGAAGAGATCCACAACAGCAAGAGGAGGCTGGAGGAGGAGCTGACGAGGCAGGCGTTAGCCAACATGGAGGTCGACAAGAAGATCAACAGCCTGAAACCCGACCTCGCTCAGCTCAGGAAGATCAGGGATCAATATCTGCTGTAAGTGTGAACTTTAAGCTCAAGTGGCAGTCGCTGGTGTCGCCCAGATACAGAGAGAAAATATACACATAATGAATAAAGTTCTGCCCAGAATCAAAAATCTGATTGGGTCTTGAAAGCTTGTATCTGTCTTATCTATATTTCAGGTGGCTCACCCAGCAAGGCACGAGACAGAGCCGGATCAACGACTGGCTGGGCATCAGGAGCGAAGATGAAGAGTGAGTATCATCTTCCATTTATCCAGGGAAAGGCAGGTCAGACCTGTGCAACTTGTCTCTCTTGCAAGACAAAGGATGAGGGATTAATTATCGTTAAGTGCAGTCTGACATTTTTTTGTTTTCCCATTGAACTGAACCAAGCTAATGCAAACACCCTCCCATCCTGTCTTCCCTCAGCCCCTACACTCTGGCGGACGACGCCCACCAGGAGGAGAGGAGCTGGTACGTTGGCGGTATGAGGAGGAGGGAGGCGGAGGAGCTGCTGAAGGGGAGGAGGGACGGGACTTTCCTCATCAGGGACAGCCAGACTCAGAGAGGTTCCTTCGCCTGCTCGGTGGTGTGAGTGGCTTCTCTTTCCCAACTTTTATTCATTTAATGCAACAATCCATGGCTATTTTTTTATCTCTATCACTGAAGACACCGATATGAAGTCCTCAAAATTCAGTACCTCTTGTACACATTTTTAGCCTAATTGAACCCCTCCCCCTGCCAGTGGTAGCACCTTGGTCTACCTGCCGAATTACAAAGATGCACATTGTCATATGTTTTGTTGAAAATCGTTTCCCTGCTGCTTTTTCTCCCCTGCAGTGTGGACGGAGATGTAAAACACTGTGTGATCTACAGGACGTCCACAGGCTACGGCTTTGCTGAGCCCTACAACCTCTACTCGTCTCTGAGAGAGCTGGTCCTCCACTACCGACACACTTCCCTGATCCAGCACAACCAGCAGCTGAATGTAACCCTGGCCTGGCCCGCTCTCAGCCAGCAGCCCAGCTGAGACACACCAGCACGCCACCCTGCCCAGACATTCCCAAAGCTTTACTGTACTGGCACTGAGGACACACCCATGTGGATACTATGACTGAACATCAGGTCGATACCACGCTCAAGGTAGCAATCAGTGTTGTCACGATACCAGAATTTTTACTTGGACTTGGCGCTAGCTGGATAGTGCAAAGTATCACAGAGTTACTTGTGTTACCACACTTGGCTCGGACAGCTTTGTCGCAGCTTTTCCACAGGAGTCTTATTGTCGGTTGGATGTCCATCTTTGCTGGCTCGGTAAATGAAATAGGTCCATGTTTGGCTCCTGGAACCAGTTCAGATGGACTGGTTTGTGATGGACTGTTTGATACTGGTGAAGAGCTATTCTTCTCCTATTGGCACAATAAAATGGAATATCAGCATTTGTTTTTTTGTAGCGAAATTGTACCAAAATTTTGGTTATCGTGACAATACTAGCACCAGTATCAGAATTTCCCAAATCCGTGATGGTTTAGAAGTTGCATTTGCCAGAGATCAACTAAGGATGCAACTATCCTGATCAATATCAAATTTCATACAGTATCAAAATCTGGGTGTCCAGATTTAGTCACTTTCACTTTATAATAGAATCATTTCCACATATTTTTGTCCAGTGACCCCAAAAGAAATGGCTTATATTGTGCAGCACTTAAGTTTAAAATGGTATCGGTGCATTTCTGCATAGTACTGAGAACAGCTTGGATTCATATGAGTCAATCAAGCAGTTTGACTGTGGTGCTTCTGGGAAACTGAGCTCAGGATGGGACCTTGCACTGCCCAGCACAGGGGCATTGTGGGTAATGCACAAGCTGAAGATACACACAAGCACTTTATTCAAACCAGACAACCGGAATATAAAAACACCTCGGGATCAGAGCTGTAGACTAGAGACAATCCATCCTAAGGCTGATTTCACATTTTGCTCGTTAGACAAAAAAGTACCAGCAAAGAGTTTTTTTTTTTTTTTAAGAATGGCAAAGAACGCTTGTTTTCTCATGTACCGCTGTGCATTTTTTAATTTTAACGATGGGTTTTTCACAGGTTTCAAACACCCAGTGTCACAGTACTCACTCAACACATAGTTCACTGTCATCTTTCAGTTAATATAAGAAAAAACTAACACCAACATTACAATAGGAGTTTGCTGTACATGCAACAATATATTATTCCTATGATGCTGGATACTCGGATCTACAATCACAAAACCTGACCAAATTTCCCCAAAACTAGAAACCAAACAAACCTCTGGACAGTCTCCAGTGTGATTTCACAAGGATGTGGACACAGCACTGCAATGAAATGAAGCTTAGCTCATGTAAGTGTAAAAGCACAATTAATCCACAAGTCCATAGTCCGTCTCCCACTCTTTGTCAACGGTGAAACCTCAGACTGTACGTCTTTAGGACATCACAGATTAAATCCTTGATTTCCCGCTTTGAAGTGAGTTGTTTAAGTTGTCGAGCAGCGATTAAACAGTCATAGGAATAATATTTGTGAATTCTGCTTTGGGTTGTACTTTTGCTTTGAAGTATTAGTATAGCAATAATTCCTGAGAGTGCATTCGTTACTGTGATTCTGGGTAAGACGGTGATGCAGTAAGGCAAGGTGCAGTCAAATTGACTTAAAAGATTTCTTCAATGTAGTGGACAAAGATAAGGATAACGTACTTGTTAATATACTTTTTTTATGGTTATGTGAGAAATGCTTTTCTGGAGTAGGATTTGGTTGGAGTCAGCAGTCCAGGAGCTGTCCTTTAACACTGCACCTTTTTGGTAAGCCCTCTTAACCCTCATCTATTTACAGGTTGTGTAGGATGCACGTTCATATGTAGGAAACGACTGAAAAGTGCCTTTAAACATTTCTGTTCCAGGCAGTATATTTTTCTGTGTAGACTCAGTACTGGGGTCTTGTCCCGTAAACCAGTAGTTGGGTGTATTATAGAAAGTGAACACTGTAAGGCTGAAGGCTGTCAAGTTGGATGTAAGGCTGCAATGCAGAGTAGCATGACCAAGGAGAATAATATATGAGAACAGTAACTTTCCTGTAGTTGATCATTGTGTGTGCGGCCCTTAGGGTAACTGCTGTCCTGTGGTACGTTTGAACTGTTCTATTATGAAAAACTATATATCTATTTTAGGGAAAAAAATCATTACCACGTTCAGTATCATTCACCCTCAAATATCTCCAAAATATAAAATCCAAGCTGTAAAATTATCATTTTGTCACCCAAAGCATGGCTGTATGAACAGCAAATTCTATCCTAATAAGTGTCATATTTGTCAATAAATTGACTTTATTTCCCCATGGTCAGTTTCAAACTTACATTACACAGTGAGTGAAGCTCACTCCGAGTGTGACGTAAATCCAAAATGACCACAGGGGGAATTATTATTTTGGAATGAAGGTCTTTGTTCACATACAGATGACACTCTCTGGAGCATTATAGAGCTTTTAAATTATTTTTATTTATTTATTTATTTTGTATGTGAATTTCAGTCACAGGTTAATTTCAGTTAAAGAGAAACTAGACCCCAAACCCAAATCTGTGTGAAGCCTGACCTCTAGTGGTGGAAAGTAGGGTGCTCGTTGGTTACAGTGATTATTTATAAAATTATTTTTACAGGAGAAACGCAGAAGTTTTGCAGTTTAATAGTAATGTCAGTTTGGGTAGCCCAGAGCAGTATATGGGTATAATTAAATTTGATTTGATTTTTTTACCACAGATTCAGTCACAGTATTTTGAGTGGTGTTTTTGTTTGTCAGTAGAAAGCTTTCAAAAACTACCTGCCGCACCTATTAAATGCACTACTCTTTTTGAGGTCATTGGTCAAACGAGCTGTGCTAAATGCATATTGTGCACGTACACTTGAAGTTATCCATTTTTGTCAGATTGTTTATTATCATGCTGGGAGTCGGACAGTTTGTGTATGTTTACCAGTTTGTGTAGATGTGAAACAGTTGAAGTGTGATTTTTTGCATGACTGTAATAGAGTAAGTAGGTATTATGAAATGGAAATTAGGGCAGGGTACTGTTAGAAATATTTTGATATCAACACCAGCTCCACTACTTTAAATTCACCACCGGCTCTAAACATTGTTTTTCTTCATTCATTGAATTTGAGTCACAAACTGACATTTTTTAGTTCATCACCTTTGGTGCTAAACGCTCATTGCTGTGGTGTTTCTGCATGGCACTTCCCAAAGATCATCTGTCAATCAAACAGTGTGGGCAGGATTATGATGCCCTTTTCCCTGCATTTTCTGCTGAAGTCCAACCTTCTGTAGGTGCTGCACTTTTCTTTTGCATGTTTCATTATGTTTGGGTAAATAAGTATGAGGGGCTGTTTGGGACAGAATCCAAACTTCGGCATGCACATACAACGACTTTGCCTTTCACATACCTGTATTGTGTGAACCTCTCATTTAAACTACTGAAACACTCTCGCACACTGTTGTGAAATGTACGCCACTGAAGTTGTATGGGTTTTCAGTGGTGTGTGTTTGGATTTCAGTAGAATTTGTGAGAGAACACATTTCAGTGGTGTGTATGGGAGGTTAAATTTTATTCAGTAGTGTGTTTGGTTACATTTCAGTAGTATATATAAGAGGTTACATTTCAGTATGTATGTAAGATGTTTACATTTCAGCACTTTCCTGTCAATAATGTATGTTTTCTAATATTTTAGTAGTGTTTGTAAGACTATTTCAGCAGTTAATGTGAAAGGTTTTACTTGTTTGTGAGCGTTGTTAGCTCAAATAGTACAGTGTGTGAGTGTTTCAGTAGTTTACATGAGAGGTTCACACAACACATGTATGTGGGAGGTAAAGCAGTTGTATGGGTGAACCGAACTTTGGATTTTGTCCCAAATGACCCCTCATACAATAACATCCATACATGCTATCTGCTTTTTGTGGAACCAGACCACACAAATGATAGCCCAAATAAAAACAACAGTATTCCCAACTAAAACAAATTCACTTTTCCTAGAAAGAAGCCAACATTTTGAAATTATTGGTCGCTCAGTACTGTACTCCTGTGTCAGGGAATGAGGACTCTGTGGGGGTTAGATTTAAAGCATCGTGTTTGCACACAAGTATCTTATGTGAGGAGATACTATGACTGTCTTCATGTACGTCCACACTGTCAGACGAGCAGGTGGACATGTCGTGGTGCTAAATGTGGAAGTGTTGCTCATGAGATTAGTATGTTATAGCAGTTAGGAGTTTATTTCTATTGGCCCAGAATGTTGGGTTGGCTAGTTTGAGTTTTGTGTCAACCGTTCAGTACAGCATGATTTTTTTCTGCAAGACAATTTCTTTTTTAAAATCTCATTTGCACTAATTTGTTTTTTTCTTTTTTTTTTGTCATTGTATTTTTTTTTTACTTGTTTTATTTTTGTGCAAACTAAATAGATCAAAAATACATACATATTTTATATATATATATATATATATATATATATATATATATATACATATATATATACATA
>OMLF01022046.1:3494-13784 GCA_900302615.1 Holocentrus rufus | reverse complement strand
GGGAAAATAAACTATTTGCTAAACTATTTGCTGAGATACAGAAAATATAACATTTCCATATTACTACTGTTTCTTAGGAAAAGTTTTGGTGGATCATATCTTAAAATGGATCTCATGATGCGCTTTACTTTCAGCTTCAAGTTTTTTCAAAGGACAGAAACTGCATTTTGGAATGAATCTTGCTGACAAAATACTTTGTTTTTCATTTGATTTTTGAGCTGCTCTGTCATCTTCTGATTAATCATTTATTTTAATCTAATTACTATTTCAAGAGGTAACTTTAACAACCAGTACATGTTTATAGTTTTACATTAGCAAAGATGGGTAATGACAGCTTGCATAAAATACTGTAATACTGAAGGAAATTACATCAAGGATTTGGAGTTTTAAGTCGACAATCAGAAATGTTCTCATTGGTTGAGTTAAATCTCAGAGGGTGGAGCCAAAGAGTCAAGCTAAGTAACATTAAACTGAAAGCCAGTGAAAAAAACAGATGTAGGACCAGAGAGGAGACAAGACAGGAGAGGAGGAAGCAAATTTTATGAAGCCTAGTGCTGTACAAACTGAAGAAAAAAGAAAAAAAATACAATCTGGCCATGCTTGTTATCTTAACCCTTTCTTTCAGTTATCTTCTAATTAGGCCATTAGCACTGCAAAAACCTGCGGCTATGGCTCCACCCACTGAGGTTTAACCCAACCAATGAGAGCTTTTGTGGCTCTTGTCAAGTTGTTTATAGACCTAAATCCACAGTCTGTGGTCTGTCCTGTGCTGCTGTTGGTTTTGTCCATGGAGAGGAAAAGGATATTGTACTACACAGTATTACTGTTGTGTTTGGAGACAAAGGCAGTATCCAAACATTTTTATAATATACATTTAACATTACAGTAGCGAGGGACTTCATAAAAAAACTGAACTGAGTTTTGTTTTGCTCCAACTTGTGTAAACTGGCATTTGATCAAATACCTTTGAGTGTCTGTCACCATCACCTTGGCTCTTATAGCTGTTAATCTCATGTCAGTGTAACTTTTTTTTTCCTATTTGTTGTTTGTGACTGTATGGGCTCCTTCAGCTTTGATCTGTTGCATTTAGGTGCAATTAGTTATTAGACTAATGCTGTGAGAAAATACTGATTTCATTGTTTAATGTAAATGTTAATTTACTGTGTCACTTTTGCAGTAAAATTTAGCATTTTGTGTTTTATTAGTTTGGTGATTGAATAATTTGTGTTTTCTTTATGTCATCTTGGTTTATAACTTTTTTTAATTGGTGTAAAAGTTTTCTTTAACTACTTCAGAACATCATTGTTCCTGTATGCACTTTCAAACCCCCAAATAAAATTGAGGCAATGGGTTATTGAGTTGCTTTGAGTATGTTTTTTGGAAGATACATGCTGATGATTTAATCTAGGCAGCTTCTTTGTGTGCTGTTTGACTTCTGAAACAAGGCAACAGTAAACATGCTGCAGGCCTCCTCAAGGCCAGGCAGGCACAAACATGTCACCTTGTTTTCGTTTGTAATTGTAATGCATTTTGTAAATGTGGGTACTCAGGGATGAGATGCATCATCCAGCCAAGTTTCACCAAATCCAATTAGCGGTGTCTGATATATTGCATGTGATGGGTGGACAAATGAATTAATCAGTCTGATTTGATTGTGGGGGACAGTAAAACAAAAAGGTTCAAAAACATCTTTTAAAACATCATCTATCTTATTATTTTTGTCATCACAAAAACACTTGAATGCACTGACAAGTCTGAGGCATTAGTTTTCAAGCAGCACCTGAAGGCAGCATCATACCTGGTGCTAATTAAGTAACTGAGTTCAGCTTTGGGAGTTTCTGACTAAGGAGGAGCCTCAGTGAGCCTGTGGTCTGACCTGCTCTGCTCTGCTCTGGTCAGTGCTCTGTCTCTTCTCTCTGCGCGGCTGCTGACATGAAGCTCACAAGGCTGGTGGCTGTGGTTTTACTCTGCTTACCTGCCCAGAGAAGTGATGGAAAGTCTCACCCCAAGCCGTCCTGTCCCTATCCTCCCTCACAGTGGTGTCGCTCCCTGGAAATTGCAATAGAATGCAAGGTGAGTAGATTTAAACAGCTGTGAATGATTTGCAGGAGGAGATTTGCACCTTCAGTTATTTAGCTGAAGCTCTTTTCCAGAATAATTTACACTGAGTGTGACAGGAAAATGGATTTCAGTTCTTATATCTTCAGCAATACAAGTAAACTAAAATATAGAAGTCAAAGGCCTGATTATATTCCTGCAACAGTGGAATTGTTATGAAAGAGAAGTTTAAGGAAAGGAAATGAGCTAAAAGTTAAGGTGATTTTTATTAATATCTTTTACTAAACAGTCTGACTGGATGATAAATCCAGGTTTACTAACTCAAGGGGAATGAATTCTTGACTCTTTACTGTTGGTTGCTTGAATGTTGGTGAGCTACAAAGTGTAACTTACTCTGTTACGTCTGTAAGCCTTTTGAAACAACACTAGCAGGTAAATACACGAAATATAAGGATTCAGTTGGATTCCCTTTGTGTTGTTTTATTTGCCCAGATCTGTAGGCTTTATGATGAATAAGTTTGCACCAATGAGTTGACTTACTAAACATGTCTTATGGTCTTATCAAATGGCCGTTATTATTTTGTATTGAAGAAGATAACCCCAAAAAACCTGCATCTGCTTTTAAAAGTATTTATGGCTGTTTTTGCCCAAACAATCATCTTTCATCATGAGTTCAGTCAAAGATTCCCTTGTCTGAACTTAAATGAGGATCATGCTTTGGAAATTGAGCACCAGATGTCCTGAATTTTCCCAGGAAATAACATGTGACTGCAGCTCAGGGTCAAAATACACCAGTCTGAAACGTAAAACGCAGTGAGATGTGAGCTGACGTGCACTTTGAGTTTTACCCTGCAGAGGCTAATGCTTCATCAACCTGTAATGAACTGATAATTTGGTCACTCAACCTCAAAGGTAATCTCTCAAGGATAATCTAGCCTGTTCTCTATCAACAAACCAGGTGGCGGCCTCTTTGTGGCCACACCTTGTCACAATTTGTAAATGTTTGTTTGTTTACGTTAAACTCTGAACATACATCCAAAAATTTTCACGGAATTTAAAATCAACCATACACAAACTGCAGCAGATTTAGTGTTTGTAAATAAAGTTGAGTGTAATGTTGTGAATATAAATGATTTCTAAATGATTCCCTGCAGCATTTGCTGCTCATGTTGACACACTTTTACAATTTGTGACACCAAGTGGGATAACAAAACGCTCAGAAAATATATTCTGCTTGTAATTTCCACTACAAGGCAGATGTGAATATTCCCTTGGTACTCTGTCATGCTTCCATCAGTATAATTTCAGGGTCTTCTAATTCATGTCCAGGTTTTATATTTGATCCATTCATAGTGACTCTGCTGCCACTGTGGCAAAGTGATATTTTAAACATTTCTATTCCATTTTACAATTTCTTTCCTTCCATAATGTGCAGGTTCAGAAGCAGTGCATGGAGCTGAATGCCACCAAGCCAAACGCAGCTGTTCCTCCAGTTGAAGTCAGTCTGTATTATGAGAGTCTGTGTCCAGGCTGCAGGGCCTTCATCACCCAGCAGCTCTTTCCTACCTGGACCATGCTGCAAGACATCATGAAAGTCCACCTGGTCCCCTATGGCAATGCTAAGGTACACTAACCCTGGTCCCATGATACCCTATGATAACCCAAAGGTGCGCTTACCATGATCCCTTATTCCAATGCTGTATGCTAACCGGGTTCCCTATAGCAATGTTAAGCACTTTCAGAATGGAAACATTTAATGAGAATCAAGATTTCGTTCTTTTGTTTTTACTTGTAGGAACTTCCATCAGCAAATTCTCCTTTCACCTGCCAGCATGGGGAGCCTGAATGTCACGGGAATATGATCGAGGTTTGCATGTTGTCTGTTCCATCACTACTACCACTAGTGCTAGCACATTTTCTTGGACCAAAATTAAACCCCTTTGGATTAATAATCTGTTCCTCAGGCCTGCGTCATCCATTTAGTCGGCCACTCAGCGCTTCCAGTCATCTACTGTATGGAATCATCAGCCAATGTTCTGAACGCTGCCCAACCTGTGAGTACTGACAGAAACTTTCACCGGCCGGACAAAATGCTTCCTTTACAAAACCTCTAAAAGCATGAGAAAATTTCTCTAGAGTTAGGGTTAACCCGAACTCTAATCTTATTGAAATGTGTTCTGAGGGCACATTCCCTCAACACTAACCCTAACCCTAACCTTAACCTTAATCCTAAACCATGCATGAAGTATCTTGCGTCATTCTGTCATCTTTTTACGTACCCTATTTAATTTATTAAATTTGTTGGTATCTAATCTATACGTCACTGTAAACTGATTTTCCACGGGTTCGTTTTCCAGTATAATCCAGTATAATAATGATTTTGATTAGATGTTAAAAAAAAAAAATAGTCAATTGTGTGTCTGAAAATGCAAGATACTGATTTGTGACTTTACTGATAAAATGTTCTTGGCTTCCCTGTGCTTTCGGCGCAGTGTCTCCAGCTGTACGCCCCCGCCGTGTCGTGGTCCAGCGTCGACTCCTGTGTGAAGGGAGACCTGGGCTTCAAACTGATGCACACCAACGCCATCATGACCCGAGCTCTGACTCCAGCCCACACACACGTCCCCTGGGTCACTTTCAATGGGGTAAGAAAAAAAAAACAGTCATGATGGGCGGCATTACTTTTTAAAATGACGTGTCTGTACAGTTACATGTAAGACAGACTGAAGGTCATATTAAAGATTATTTGCTGCTTTGTTGCAGGAATACACAGAAGAGAATCAGGACAAGGCAATGTCATCACTTTTCTACTTGGTGTGCCAACTTTACAAGGTGAGGGATAAATTTTCCATGTGCAGGCTACTTTGTAAAATTGTCTTAGGTCACAGAATAATAATCTCATCAAAACAGTATTCTGTAATATAATTTAAAGGATTAAACAAGAAGACATTACTGTAATGAGTAAGGTATTCTTGGTTAATCCTTTAAATAAATGTTATCAATTACCACTTCTGATTAGTTTCAATTACTTCTAGATTTCTTTGTCATGTGTGAGATGAGTCTTTTACTTTTTATAATGTGTAACATTGTTATAATTGTTACTACCCAACCCTGGCTGTGTGTTTGAACACAAGCAGTATTGTAAGATTACAATTTAGACATCCTCAACATTTTATTTTGTACTTGAATATTGAGGAGATTCTTATTCTTACAATTTGCTATTCAGTTGTCAGTGTCAGAGGATGATGGGACCCCAACATGTATCTGTTGTTTCTCTGCAGGGAGGGAAGCCCCCTGCCTGCACCGGAGCCCAGGTCAAACTGGACAGGAGCTTATGCTGAACATGGAGGTCATGAAGAAATACAGAAGGTTATAATAAATGTAAAGTTCAGATGATGCCAACTAACAGTTTGTACAGTAAAGTGTGTGCTAACTTCTTTGCGGGTTTTGCCTTCTTAGCCTTCAATTCTTGTTATATTTTATTGCTGTTATGCTACATACATGGATGTATGGGAAACATGGTATCTGGTCAAGGCATAATAAGAAACAAAGACAACCCAACATAAATTTCCATATAATTTATTGGCATTTTCCACTTAAAACACCCTGAACTCCCGACACTCGTTTGGCTTAAAATGAGAAACAAAATCTGGTCTGTCTCTCAACAGACATTGGAGTGGCACATGTATACATTTTTTATAAAGTATACTTGATTTTTTTTTTTTTTTTAGGCTCCAGATTGTGAAATCAAAAGTCTTATTTTACAGTACTTTGTCTCGACAGACATGGATTAAGAATAAATATCATCTTGTAGAACTCTGCACAACACGGAGGTTGAGAAAACGAGACAACATGAATGGTGGCAGTATTGGCGCGACACAACACCAGAACAAGAGTTGGCGCCAGTCTGCTTGTCAACACATTTAACACTGTATGGCACTAGTGTGTTCCCGTACAGAGCCACAGAGCTGTGTGTAACACGGGGCCCCTCCTGCCTCGATGCCACTTAATACCTCCCATCAGCTGTTCATCACTGATAGTCAGAATCCGTTTTTCTGATTGAACACGGCTGCAACGTTCTAGTGCATCTGAAAATGTAGCCTCAGTGTTCACATCATTGATCAGAACGCCGTGCTAAACTTGGTATCAGTTTTTTTTTCTGAGAAGTTATGTCTTTATGATCTGCATCAATTAAAGGCATCTAATGAGGAAGTTTGAGTTTCTGGAGGCGGTGTTTATTTCTGTTTACATCTACTTTTAAAAGTGACCCTTATCCGATTCCTGTGCTGTACTTGAACCCACATGCATAGACCTACATGGTTCATCACTAATGTGGAAGTAAATGAGCTGTTGACGTAATTCAAGCTCAAGTTTTGCTCTACAAAGTGTATTTAGAGGTCCGCACCAAATTAATCAAATAAGGTGAAAGACAAAGAAAAAGAAAAGAACACTGATTGCCGCATGCAATGATTGTTGCTACCTTGCCACATGTGAGCAAAAAATGACCTATCAAATGATTTTAATTAAAAGTAACAAGATGTTTTCTCTCTACAAAAAGTGTCTGAAAAGCTTCTGTCTAAAAGGACTGATTATAATTTCAATTTTGTCATTCATCAAGTAAATACTTAAAGCATCAATTTGCGAACTTGTGATGGGCATTTCTTTAAGATGGCCATTTCATTTATGGTATTTAATACAATAAACAATTAATCACTTGAAAAAAATAACTTAAACAAATGTTGATTTTGTGACACTGGGCTGATATATAATACTTGGTGCTCAAGACATCGGAGTGGTCAGTGTGACTTCATGGTGTTTTTTCATCAGTTTTCTGAGGTTTTGGGGACTAAATCTAAAATTCATTTTGAGATGCACTAGAAGCAGTCAGAAAATAGTTCTTAAATCCATGTTCCAACTCCAGACTTTTCACAGAAGTCAATTTGGACGTGTTCAGTATTTCTGCTGTGATGTGGCTCTGCAATATCATCTAAGTGATGCCTAAAACAGAACGTTATTCTTCACAAACACCAATATCGTTCTGTGAAATGGCAGTGGATCTGAGAGTTTGTATCAGTACAGAAACATGTCATGGAAAAACCTTGCATGTCCATTTTTCAGGGTTTTCCTGTTTTAATCTAAGGATCACCTGGTTCTCTGAGGTTTGAGAAGCCAAAACCTCAGGCTGATGAAACCCTTTAAAATCCTTTGGACAAGCGCAGACGTACACCCAGTTTTAATTTTTCATTCCTGAAAAGTTAGCATGTTGGACATACAAGGTTTTTATTTGACGGTGAATACATACACTCTGTAATTCCCAAACTTTATAATACTTAAATTTTGCAGTTGCATTTTTTAAATAATTTTCCACATTTCCAAAGAACTATGTAGGAACCTTGCAAATATCTCAAAGGAAAAATGAGTCAAACGACACTCTGAGGTATTAAATATCATCCAACCAGGAATGATTTGGGCCCAACATGTCAACATCAGTGGAACGGTCCTTTAACACGAGGCTCCAACCACTCCTAGTACACGTAAGGCTGAGCAATAAAGCTTACTAGCTGAGTTAATGGAATACTGTTCGACTAGTGTTTTCTACTACTGACTGGCCAGGAAGTGCATCAAGTCTTCTGTAGTGCTCGCTTGCTTCCTGGCTTTTAAACCTCAGTGACATCGACAAACACTGCTCTAGACTGAACGTTACGGAAACGGTAATGAACTCCTGAAGCTACACACATTCTCAAATGTCTATCCGATTAGGAAAGGGCTGGATGGACTGATCCTAGACGGCACAAAATCTAGTAAAATCATCTGCTTTAAATTCAGTTAACATTTATCTTATCATTTGTAAAAACTAACACTATAAAGTCAGCGACTTTGATACAATCATCAGGTTAAAATCTCTAGTGTAAAAATGTAGAGCATCTTAGGCTGGCAGGTGTTTTTGTGTCTTTTAAACACTTATGGCACACAGTTAATCCCAGTCAAGGAGTTTCCACCACCAAATAAGACAGAGATTGTGATGGAACGATGCACAAACTGTTGGACCAGAGGCAAATTCATTTCTGTCAGCAAGTTTTGAAAAGGTTGATTCATTATCTCTACTGCAATACCTCTCGGCAATACGTGAAATTAACGAAGCGAGGTTGGAATTATAAGACTCCTTCTGATATTTTGAACAAATGAAAAAAGACAAAAAACCCATTCATGTAAAATAACAAACAGGCCTTTAAATGCGGCTTTTGAACCTTTTAAAAACGTGTTTAAAAATGCAAATTAAAATGGTTGTAGTAGTTTTGCTGGGATAAGGAAGACTGAGACAAGATGTTTGATAGCATTTTCACCTCTGTACATCCACTGGTTCGGTTCCTATGGTTAACATTTTGTGTTAGCTTAGCATAAAGACCTGAAGTCTACAGGAGTCATTAGCGTAGCTCCATCAAGGTGGAAAAAATAAACCTTACAGGAACACTGAAACGGTCTTATTTACACAATGTATCGTGCATTTGAAATACACATTTTTTTAAAAAGAAATTAGAGAAGTTTTGGGATAAGTTAGATAGTAGGAACTATAACTGATGAGCTGGTCATAGTTACTATGATCTGTCGTTCCCACCATCTAACTTCTCATAAAACCACTCTTTATAAGTCTTTATGCTAAGCTAACTGAACAAATGTGTGTACAAAGGTGAAAATAGTATTGAACATCTTGTCTCAGTCTGAATCAGTCGGAAAAAGGGTATTTTGCCCAAAATGTTGGGTATTCCTTTAAAATTTAAACACTTTTTCTTGGCTGTACAGAGCTCTGCACCTTGCAGCCTTAAGTGAAGGTGAACACAGATGGACTCTTATAATTCCAACCTCACAACTAGCTGACAGCTTCATGTGAGTGAATTTTTGTGATGGATAAGTCTTTTCAAAACTTTGAGCCACTTCAGCGAGTGGCCAACCTGCTAGCTAACTGCTAAGAAGCTGCGTTGGCTTGAGAATTTCTGAATCAACCGGCCGCTGGCTGGTTTTCCTAGTTTTCGGCACTGCCTCTTGGTACCTTTTTAGTCAAACCTCCTGTACTGTGTTTGTGTGATGAGCAGGCCTACAGTGGGGTGAAGCCCTTTGAGACTGAACAGGAGAGCTAGACAGCAGAGACGGTAAAGTGCTACTGTGGAGGCACCCTGATAAAAAACGCTTTTGAAGCACAGAAACACAGATGAGACCGGCAAACGCGAATCAAAGAACTATCCCAAATCAAATCTGAAATGGTGACACCATCTAAAAAAAAAATCATCATGTCAGGTAAAAAAATAAAGATCAAACTAATTATACAAATGGTGTCTTTTGGATTTTAAAGAGGTGAGGACTGGGGTACCCCCGAACACAAACCATGTCGTTTGAGACAGATTTAATTGCAGTGTTTGATTTTAACGATGCTACAAGTTTGTCTATATATTGTTTAGTTGTCAGATTTTCTATTAAAGAGTTTTAATCAGATGGACAGACAAGACAGGTCAAACAGTTTGGTGTTTCTGGCATGGAGGTACTTCAGACAGGAAACAGAGTTTGGGGTCATAGGTCAGGGGTACCCACTGCATCTGTGCTACATTAGAATTATTTTTCTCTTCATACCCTGAGGTTTAGGTCGGTCATTTCTCTCGCTGCTCATCTACATCCTGTATTTGGTAAAATGATTCATCATTCACATCATTCTTAAACAAAAATAATACTCATACTGACTGAACTCAACAGTTTCATATCCAAATCAAAACAATGGTGCAAAATAATTCCCAAGACCCTGTCAAATGATTGCGATCCTTATCCGCCGCTCGTGTCCGAAAGTCACAAGCAGGTTTTTGGAGGAAGACATTTCCTTTTCCTTTTTGTTCTCGTTAGAATGCCATGACTGGGCTTCGCTCCTTTCTGTTTAAAATTCAGCAGTCTGTTTCTGGGACACTCCGAAATGAAGCTACAACAAAGCAGGACGGGACACAAAAGGCCGATCAAGCACCCAAAGAGAGGCTAAAACCATTCTTGTTTGACAAGATTTAAAAAGAAAAAAAAAACAGAGGGGGAAAGTCCCTCTGTTCTCCAGAGAGGGCGTTCTCCAGTGTAAAGGGACTGTGGTGATTACAGACTTTATTGGAAAAAGGCCTACCCTGCCTCCCGCTCCTCCTCCTCTCCTCAGTGGGCGGGGCGGGGCGAGGCGGGGCAGGTTGTGCTGGCTGTTACGTGCCCATG
>OMLF01022045.1:0-16686 GCA_900302615.1 Holocentrus rufus | reverse complement strand
CTTGACAGGTTGGGGTGTAACAAGTAGGAGGGAAACAGCATGTAGGCACGCATCCCTTCCAAAGCACAGTCACAGGTATGAATTATACATGTTGTTTCTATCTACTGTGAGAGATAGGGATAATAAAATGACAAGAGCGAGTGTGTGATTTACACACAAACACACACACACACACTCCCCCAAGACACAATGCCAACGCTGTTTAGCTATCCGCAGAATGTGTTGAGAGGGAAAAGGGAAGAGGACATGCAACAGAGCCAAGAAGATACAACTCCCGCTGCTCTTATCTCGCCGTGCCCAGCCACAGCAGCGCTGACACACAAAAAGAAAAAAAAAGGAAGGAATATTTGCAAAGGAAACTACTATGTGGTGAAAGATGGAGAACGAGCGTCACGCACCAAGTTGGAATGAGAGTATCGGCGCATGCTGAAGCCTGAGCGGGAGGCAGGAATTTGTTGTTTGAATTTGAGCAGAACTGTGAGGACAGACAGACAGAGAGAGTGAAAGATAGATAGATAGATTGATTGATCCTTTATTAGTGTCATCATGCAACAATCAAACATTAGTCATCAAAGCTATTCTTACTCAAATGTTGCAACAGGTAGGTATTTTGACAACAGCCACATCTTGAATTCTGCCTAGGGCTTGGCCATATATCAATATTAAATATTATGATATTAGACTAGACACTGTCTAGATATTGTCTGGGATTTTGTATATATTGTGATATGCCACTGGTTTTGTCTTTTCTTGGTTTTAAAGGCTTTATAACAAAAAATGTAATTTTCTGAACTTATTCAACTGTTTTAGCTGTTCTATTATTATTATTATGGTCCCTGCCTGCTTGATTAAAATATTCACATTCTTAATAAAGGTTTATTAAAAATTTCTTATGTGTAAACATCATAAATGCCCCAGCAGTCATCCCTACAATATCAACATCAATATTGATATTTAGATATTCGGTCGATTCGATTCGATTTTCTCCAATATCGCCTAGTCCTAATTACTTTCAATTAAGGTTACAGTTCCGGTATGTATTCAAATCATGCACATATTGCCTAAATATAATGACAATCACAGACAGAGGAGTCAACCACAAGCTGAAACTAAAAACACACTGTATGGACACAAGTTTGGAAAAGAATGTCAGAATGTCAGGGAGAAGAACTCATCAGTAGATAAAGCCAGTTAAGCGTCTATCTTCTCCAGCAGTGTTGAGCAGTGAAGTTACTCCACAGAGGGCCTGAGGTATGCAGGATTGGGCAAATCAGCTCCCCATCCCCCGTCAGAAGGAGTCTGCTTTGGTAGAAACAGCTCGCTTATCGCTCCTCTGAGGCATCACTCCCGGGCTTTTTCTCTCTTTTCTGCTGACTCACAGCTTATAAAGGGGAGCTAAGGGATGCAGTGTTTGTGTGTGTGTCTGTGCTCTGAAGTTTAGGTGTGGTTTTATGTGCCTCTCTGTATCTGTGTGTGCACCCATCCTGGAGTTTATGCATGCCTTTGTGTGTGCTTCCTTGCATTCCCTGCCTTATCTGCTTCCCTGTGCATATAAAATGGTTTATCTACACATGGGCCCTTAGTTCCTAGACAACCTGTCACCTTATCAAACAGCAGCCTTCTGCATTTCTGATGATGATCTGTCCCTTTTTTTGCCAAAACTTGACTGTAAGAAGCTATCAAAATGCCCAGACACGTCCGGCTGTAAACGCTGGAGTGCCTCGTCAACCTGTCCCACTAAAATGACGAGAGACAAGACCCGTCGGAGACTCGCCGAGCATCTGTTTAGACGCCACCAGCTGCCAAAAACAACAGTGAATCGTCCATTAAGAACAGCATTAGCACTCGACTTGGCTTCAGCTCCTGTCGAGAAGTCGTCTTTAAAACGCAGCCAGGAGCCAAGTGGGATCTCCACGCTGCGTTTAACCTCACCTCAGGTAAGGCTGGTAAAACCCCAAAGAGGTTAGAAACCACCCAGCCGGCGTTGTTGAATCGGAGGCTTTTACAAAGTATCTCCCTTCCAAATGGCTTTTCAAAGCTGGCGGCTTTGCCTTGAGACACACAACAGCTGAATTTAGCGGGTAGAGGGCCCTGCGGCGTATGACCAAGTCACATTTCACAGGATTCAAGGGGCCCGGCGGGCTAAAATAATCAGCAGTGTACTGGCATGCACGCGTAAAATGCTTCTCCAATCCCAATGCCACGCCACTGAAGCGCGTGGCAACAACAGTTCCAGGAAGCCCCAGAATAGAGACAGGAAGTTCATTTATGAACACAATAAAACATGTTAAGGCCTCAGCAGACTGTGCACCAGAAAAATAAAGACAAGTCATTTCTCTTACTCTATGAGTTCGTCCATTCTGGCTCCATGGGGGTCCGGCGGCTGCCCCAGTTTTGGTGTTTCTAGTCCTCTTCGTCCAGTGTGAGTGCAGCCCTTACCTGGGAAAACAGACAGATATTAGCCTGGCGATGGCTAGCATACACCTGGAGAACATTATGAGGAATTTGTGAAGGGGAGGGCAATGATGAATACTTGTTCAACATCATCACTCATTTGAACAGAAGGCTTCACAGAGGCTTCTGGAAACACACGGGGCATGATTCATACACCTCTCTGTCTGTCTGTCTATCTCTGTCTCCCACTATCTCTCTCTCTCACACACCCACAGTACTTTTGTCTTTCCTCTATATCCTCCTTCCTCTCTCCTTCCCTCTCGGGGGGGGCCTCTGCAGTCCTTTCAGATCTTTGAGGTTTTGAATTTCAAAGTTGTCCTTACACCATGTGATTTACGATGGCGGCGGCGCTGGCCGAGGTTTCGCCGTCCGACTGAGGCTTTCCTGTATCCCCTTCAGAAATATTCCCCCGCTATCATGCCCTCCTTCCTTTGACATCTGAAGAATTTCAATAAGTGTCGACGCAAACGAGCGTGGCCCGAAATGATCAAGAGCGCTCCATCACTGTCATTTGATCCCGGGAAAAGCTGCCTTGTTCCCTTTGGCCGTCGCCACTGAGTCATTACTGACTTTTGCATTAAGCACATATACTTGAATGACTGCTCATTGTATTGGTTTCTTTAATCTGCCTCATATCATAGACGCCATTTATTATCCTCAGTTAAGTGAAGCGCACATCCACACAGACGTTCATTGATCTGACAACACACACACACATCCATTCTCTCCCTCTTTCACAAACATACACACACCGAAACTGAAACTGCTTTCCAGTCAAGCACACCCTCACCTAAAAGAGTTTTTTCATGTTCATTTACACTTCCTCTACACCGACGCCTTCAGACTTGGGAAAACACTCCATGAATCTAATTAATATTATTATTCATCTTATTTCCAAGTAATTATGCAGAGAGTCATTCACAGCTGCGGCACCTGGATAAACTGTGTACGGGTGGTGACACCTCGCTCGCCCCGAGCCCGCTTGGTAATTAGGGGGAACATCTGGTGAGAGGGGAAACATATTGTCAAGCTGAACTGAGGAGACGCTTCCGTGCTGAATGTTTGGAAGGTGAAACACAATTATATTTGGGATGTCTCTCCGGCAAAGACCTGCCCCTAGTGAAAGGTGATAAGCAGCCGGTTCTATCTCTTTATGTGTTGGAGAGAAAAACGCCTGGCAAAGCAAGCACAGCAGATGTAGACAGCAAGTGTTGCATTGTGTTGCAAAGTCACAGAAACAGGAACTTTTGATACCCTGCCTTTACATGTGCCCACGCTTACCTCTATATGAAGCTACTGTACCAGTGACACTGAGTGATGCCACAGAGGGAAACATCATGGCTGTGTTTTCCGTGAGCTCAGATGGCATCTCTTAAACTTTCTGTGAATATTTAACATCACAAATGGCTTACAAAGCAGGCTTTTAATTATAATACTCAGGAAAGGACATAAGGGAAGTGCATAAAAAGATGCTGATGAGAATTAGGGATAGGGAATTTATCAGTATTATATGACATGAGACTACATATCGTCTGGGATTTTGGATATCATAATATCATGATGAAAGTGTTGTCTTTTCCTAGTGTATAAACATCTCATGAAAACAGTCCTCCCTACTGTTTTGTCACAATATCAACATGGAGGTACTCAGTAGAAATACTGTGATATTTGATTTTGTTCACATCTTTGTTCATATATGGCTACTGAACACAAAATTGCTCAATGGGAGAGACGCTCAATTTTTATGTGATGATGATTTTCCACCAGATATTGAAGTATGTTGCAGCTCTCCACATGTCCTAATTATTTAGCATTAATGGTGGCTGAATGTCGGCGTTCATTAGCTCTGGTCTGCATATATCTTTGAACAAGTCAATATTAATATTGCAATGATACTGTAGAGATGATTATTGGTGCTTTCATAAGATATTTACACACAAAAGGAAGGAAAATAAGGAGGGAAAATAATAGAACAACTATAAAAGACTAATAAGCTCTGGAAATTACATCCCTTTAGTGTAAAGCAACCTGTAAAACCAGGAAAACACTTCTCTAATGCCATATCACGGTATTATAATGTGCAAAATTCTATATATTTAGTTTCATGTCATGATATCAATACAATATTGATACATTGCCCATCCCCATAAGGGACAATGTAAAATGCCATTGTTGATAATGTCACTGACTGTACTTTAGTGACTGACTGGCTTTAACAGTCAGTTACTTAAACACACTGTTCAGGTTAAAGTCTTTTCTCCACAATGGCAATGATCTCCACTCTCAAACCTACCATTACCACTTACAGAGTCGACATTCACACATGCAAGAGTGAAGTGAATGAGTGATGTCTGAAAATGGTAACCGTATAATTTGCGTTAAATTCTGCTTTTATAGCTAAACTCTGAGAATGGAGACCACTGCGGAGAACATCGTCCTTAATTCATTTAGTCACTTAAGTACATTAAAGCCAGTGATTTAAGTACAGACTGTGAGAAGTTCGACAATGGCATTTTACATTGTCCTTTACTAATAGATTAGCCACTGCAGCTAACCCCCTGGACCACAGCTAGGTGTTCATGACTAGTGCTGAGGATTATCTATACCATATAGAACACAGAAACGAAAATAAACACACATAAAGGAAAAAAAATAAAGTGCCTCTTCTGGGACTTTTGTTCCTATTTGATACCTCTCTTCATGTACATGTGTGTATACCTCCATTGCCAAAGTCATCCACATTCACGCCTTAGCATCCACCCAGTCATGCATACTAATCTGTGCTGTAACTTGGGGCAGCAAGCAGCCGCTGCCTGCCTGGCCCATCAAACATGCATAAGAAACAGATGTATCTTTGATGTTTTCATTTTGCCCCATGTGCATGTGCATGTGTGTGTGCGTGTGTGTGTGCGTGGATGACTGTGTGTGTATATTTGTGTGCCTATGTCAGTGTGTTTCCAGGCCCTGCGGGCGCAAGCAAGACTAGTAGGATGACATGGCTGCATGCCCCGACAGATAGAAGAAGGGGGAAGGCCGACACAGCTCGGCAATCATACACACCGGCTTCCGACGCAAAAAATGATTTACCGTTTCCCTGACAGCAAGGTGATGTTTACTGCGGTAACTACCCTTTAAAGTTCCTCGGGTAATGAGAGAAATGGAATGGATAAGGTGCGTAAAACTGGAAGAGTCCTGCTTTTAGAGTCTTTGCATCCTCTTAGGCTATCCCATGGTGCAACACTCGCCCCGTGTTTCCTGAGTGACAATAATGAATGCTGGCATTTGGGCATTTTGCTGGTGTTGCATTGCAGGACAGTAAATGGCACTGATCCATGAGGCTGTCATCTTTAAGCACCTGGGAGTTGTGAAAATTTCCCCAGCGCAAGATTGTAAACAAGTATAATCATCATTCATCAAAGCAGAGCTCTTACAGTACATCCTGCTTGTCATTCGCTGCACTCACACTATCTGCCTGCTCTGCTGTGTGTGTGTGTGTGTGTGTGTGTGTGTGTGTGTGCATGGGGCAACATCTGTAACGATGAAACAAACAAAACCCTCCTTGAACTGGCGCTGGCGTCCCCTCCTGTCTTCACATGAGGCCATGACCGTGCAAAGCGACCCTGACCCCACCTCCCACCCACACACACTGACATACGCGAGCAGAATCACTGTTTAGGCTGTCGCACACACTCAGATATCTACACACACATTATCATACACATCTTTTTCCTTTTCCCCCAAAACAATTGTTGCTCACTCTCTATTGTGGAAGCCAGTCATTTCCACATGTGTGTCGGCCATAAAACAGCAACGGGCCGTCTAAAAGCATCCCTTTCCTGACTAGCAGGGTCACAATCTGTCCCATATAAACACAGGACACACCTTAACCCAACAGTCTGCACATATCCTACCGACCCCCTTACCTCAAACACTGTCACAAAGTAGGTTAACCTTATTTCCACTGTCCCAAGATAGATAGGGTCCAAAAAAAAAACTTCTAGTCAAGTATACACTCTTTAATCCTATGTAGAGTTGTTGACTAAACATTACAACACATTGACTAAACAGTCCTTGCCACACTGTGTAAGACTTTCTGTGAGCTTCTGGGGACTTTTGTGGCCACAAAGAAAGTCCTAGAGCAAAGCTGAGCATTGAAGGCTGCTCTCTTTTGTGTCTCCCAACGTGCCTCGCGCTGGGTTTCCCTAGCATTGTCATGACAACAGTGTGTACGCACAGACACTGGCCTTTCTGAAAACAATACACCCACCAAAAAGTTGACTGGCGTAACAACTTTCATTCGTTACAATCATATTAGTCCAAATTGTAGCCTGTGGTAAATTAAAGTCGCTACTAAGCTTTCTTTGTTTATCTTTTACCGACGTGGAACAAGTGCACACTAGTTCAAGAAAGATTCAACAAAGTGTAAGAGGATGCGTTCATTCCCATACCTTCTGGACAAAGACGTCTTCCAAGTTAGACTATCCACCGGACCGTTTAAGAAGTTGTCGCGTTTCTTGTCGGAATGTATTTTGTACACTAGTGTGTAACTGTTACAAAAAAATAAAACTTTGTCCGCGTGGGTTCCTGTACGATAGTACCCTGGTGCTCCACACTGTGAGCACTACAAGCGACATGTGAGAAACAACGTCCAACTTTTTTCTCCGCCCAGTCTCATTCTTTATTCTTCTGCCCGCTTCCATCAAAAGATGCCTTGCCCCGCCTCATTCAAGCCTATACAAATACAGTGTTGTGTCCATAGGGGGTTCCTGTAATAATCCTTTTTAAATAATGATTTTAATGTTTTTTGTGATAGCCTTTTGAGATAGCTTTTTTGTGAAATATAGCCAACACTTTTAATTTTTGTTATTTTGTAGGACTAACCTGCTATATTTCGCTGGGAAAACACAAGCAATAACCCTTTAGTTTGGTTCCTCCGTGACTAAATAATTATATCAATTTTCTTTTATCAGCTCTGTCTCTAACAATCACCAGTCAGTCCATTTCATTGATTAGCAGAATTTTAATGGATATAGCCACTCCGTCATACTATCTCATTATTGAACTCCCAACTCCGCGGACTAATCCTTTGAACCTCCCCGGTTCAAACAAGCCGGGTGACACCGGCATTAATAGAGATAATCCGGACTCAGAATGTTTCACATGCTGTGCTTTAAACCTGATGATTTTTAATGGTAGGCCTAATTAACTGTAAACTAAAAACACTGTGGACTTCAAATACATTTAAACATATAGGCTAAATTATGTCTTTTTTCTATTTTAAGATTTTTTTTATATTTATTTATTGACATTTCTGCTTTATTGCTTTAGCGACAGTGTACACAGGAGAGAGAGAGAGATATAGTTGTAGGAATAGCTATTCCTACAGTATTCCTTATTATAAGACAGGCAGTTGCATAGCCACTCATCAGATGGCAGTCACAACCCAGCCTTGTTTTAGAAGTTCATTTCTCTTTCATGTGGCCCCTTTGACCCAATTGAAAAGGCACTGGCCTCCTACATTCAGCCACTGGGGCTTCGACTCACATCTGTAGTGCTTAAGCAGAATAACAGACCCATAACCCAGAGGCTGATGAAGAAAAGGCGTCCTGTGTACCTCTTATGCCATATTATTGTCGGCCACTTGAGATAAAACCATCCAACAAATGGGCTCTGTCAGATTTCATTATGAAATTGACAAGGGCGAGAAGCCTGTCACAGCCCTGACTTCAAAGTGAGTCATTCAGACACTTCAAAGCTTAATCATTTAGCCTACATACTGTGAATAATATTCCTCTCTGCTATGAGGTCACCATGTGTGCACATAATCAGAGATAATCTCACTACAGATATTTTATTAAACTCGCAAAAGACCTGTGATATAAGATATTCCTTTTTATTCTATTTGATCATTTTTCATTTTTTCAACCAGAAGACTTCAACAGACAAAGAGAACCTGACTAATATGGGTCAATTTTACAGAGTGCCACTAGATGACACTGGCAGGCTGTAGATAAAGTGGCCTCATTTGACATTTTGATCTGAGATTTTGAACTCAGATTTAACTCTGATGTTTAATACAAGTTGTTAGTGGGATACGAATAATTAGTTGGGGGGGATAAAAATGTCCATATCAGATATTTCATAAAACACCGAGATGATATAGCCTAGTTTTTAAAGGGCAGTCTCTGAGTCAGAGCAGTCTTGGATCTAAATAACCCAAAGTTTCTATTCTTTATAAGATCAAGCCTTAATTATAATCATATTATAATTAAACGACTATTTGTAAGATGTTTTTTTCTTTCATCAAATGATGACGACATTCATACCCGGATATCCTAGTTGAAAATGTAGGCCGTGTTGAATATGGGAAATTGAGTTTTTCTCCTCATATTCTCGAACGCTTGATACGCACATTTATCTGCGCTCGCGCTTCAGATTGCCTGGCCGTACGAATAAAACGTACGTGCAGTCTCCACTCGCTCCTTGGAGATTCCCCTTCCTTCCTGGGGTGTTTGAGGTAACCGTACGAGATCGCATCGGTCTCGTCAATAGTCTGTTGAGTGGAATTAAACTGGAAATATATGTGTTTGTGAGAAACGGTTGAAAAATGCACCGGGGTGCGAAGCTAACGCCTGGAAAGGTACCGTTAGCCGGCAGCTAACACTCGCCAAAGTACAACCCAGGAAGAACTTATCCTTTCGATGGTTTGGAAAAGTTAACGCGCTCACGACTGAAAAATAGGACTCATTTCCTTGTAACCGACCGGGTATCTTGAGGTAAGAATATTTCTGGCTGAACTTCACGAAGTACACAGCTTTTTGACAATGCGGACAATGACAAACAAATGACTAACAGTGTCTTTGTTTACATTGTCCCCGGCGTCCCTGGCTCTTGATGTCTCAATGGGATTGAGACACCAAGAATCAAGCATTGTAATCTGGCTCCACTGTAGCTAATGTTAATTTCGATGACAGCGCTCTCAAGGTGAGACTTTATTTCGCTTTATCCTCAGATGGCTTGATTCTGTGGAAACAGCTCACATAATTAACTGTGGTGGTAAATAAAGCCCGTGAAGCGCTTTTTACTCCAGCCTGATTGTGAAGAACAGGATAATGGTTTCATCAAAGTGTGGTGCTTTGAAATTGTCCTTTGACTTGCCCTGCTGCAGTGAGGGCAAAGGGCACGGACATGACCTGGGCTATGGCAGGGGTTCACTGACTTGCTCAGTGACACTTTGGCAGTTTGGATGTCTGCTGACTTGAGGCCTGCACCCAGGTCCTCTGGGTGAAGGACAGCTAAAGGTCCAGTGATTGAAGGCTTGGAGCCTATCAGCTGGGAGGAAGAAGCATGTGACAGTCAAAGACATTTTTGAGTATTGTAGTAATGACAGCCTACAATGTACCGTGAAATCAGCTCACATCCTCCCTGTTCCCCATTCTCCGCTATGTCCCTGGTGAATAGAAATGTGATATGAAATCCAAACACTCTCTCTCTCTCTCTCTCTCTCTCTCTTGCTGTCTTTCCACTGACCAAAACAGCTGGTGTATCTCTCTGGGTGCTGACTTGCAGAGGGACAGGTGGTCTTAAGACAGACAGGTGCAGCCTGAACAAAGGGCTACAGTCCTCTTGGTCTGGATTATGAGTAGGTTTTTTTTTTTTTTTTTTTTTGTGAGGTTACACAATGATGTTATCTTTATTGTACCACAACCACTTTCCGCTGCTGCTGCTGTAGTGTATCATTAATTGGACTGTTATTCAGTCACAGTTTTGTTAAAAGATCATTTGCAAGGGCATGATTCCAACTTTACCTGACAACATGGTATTTAACCTGACAACCTGACATTTAATCTAATTTTATCGTTAAATTATGAATAGTGCAGAGACCACAATTTTATTGCAAATGCTTAATGTAAATTGAGAAGGAACCGGTTGTGTCTGCTATGACTCAGACATTCCTTGGAGCTCTTGTCCTCTGCTCTGGTATTGTGGTTGGACAAAGTTTCGACACCCATAGTACTTCTATGAAAGTGAAGTAGCGGTAGGAACCGGTTTCAGTCATCCCACATTTTACATAACAGGAAAAGACTCCTGCTAGCCCTGTGCACTCAGAACACACCCTTCCAGATAATGTGAACCTGGGTAAGCAGAGTGACAGACAGGTGAATGCTGAAAACACTCGCACACAGTCAGCAGGCCTATTGTCTGCAGTGGTAGTTATATCATTTCTTCATGGATAATGGCTAACCCGCTGTTTTTAATGCCATGAAACATAAACAATGCAATGGTGTGAGACATTGATTGTTATGGCCCATGGTTTAACTATGCATTATTTTATCCAAGATCTCTGCAAATTGAGAGAAGGAGAGTGGGAGATGAGGAATGAGGTCAGCAAAGTGAAAGGGAGTGGAAGAGAGAGGACATGATGGAGGAAGCGAGAGAAGAGAGCAGAGGGGAAGTTTGAAGGCTTATCTCAGTAATGTGAAGGGACAGCTGAGCAATGATGAGTGTTGCAGTCACCCACTGTCTTCTAGTTAACCCTTCACTATCTCCTCCAGCATAGACTACAAAGACTGTGTTAGCCTTATTCAACGGCATCAAAGAACCAACAGATTAAAGTGATATGAGAGACTGGGGCAAACATACACTTGTGTAAGCCTGCCGTGTGAAGGATGCAAAATGTCTCAGTTTTTTTCAACATTTTCCCAAAACAAGCATGCTTTTTGTCTAGGCTGCATTTGGTATTCATAGTATTATTCATCACTGTGGGCGCCCATTCACATTAATGACTAAGACCTCTACGGGTCGGACTCTGTTGAGGTTTAGGACTATTTAAACCTCTTGAACGCAGCCCTCCAGCTTTCCTCTGGTCGTCGGGCTAGTGCGCCTGCGCGCTGCTGACACTCCAGTAATCCGCTGTTAGGAAGAGATTGCATCCCCGTCCACTGCACTCAGGCTATCAGAGAGGGAGAATTAAAGCCCGTGGAAAAAACTGAATATATAATGGGACGATAACAGCCCCAGATGGAAAGATATAATGGGAGCCTGTGGAGCGATCCTGCACTGTGGGCAGTCATGAATTTCCAAGGCGACAACGGGACTGGAGCGAGGATGTCTCCTAATATAAGACAACAAGGCTCAGCATCTACTGCCTAAACGCTGGAAATATGAGCTCAGACTGGATTGGACCCCGCGGAAGACGGTGAAATTTGCCCCCCTTCCCGGACGAGACCTTCTTCTCTATTTTCACGTTTTTTAGAGCCTAACAATTAGCTTGTTGCATGATACTGTCCCCGGCCTCTTTGCCGCTACTACTCAGCTGCTGAGTTAGTCAAGGAACGAACTGATTTAATATACCTCTTATACAAGTAATGCTTTGCAGCGCTGTTGGTATAAATTGAAAAGCCCATAGGTGCTTGCGTTAAACATGATCATGTAACATTGCATGGACCTGCAAGCCTAAACAGTAGCTTTGTGCCTGCATGATCTCTGCTTTGCGTTATTTCCATAATAACGCCCCGGACGTTAATCCTGAACATATGTCTAAATTAACAGCCCGTATGAAAAAATGATAAATGCCACGGGGTATCGTTCGTGTTAGACGCCTCGGGGTTATACGGGCCATCGATACTCCAAATGAGAATGCATGCAAACGGGGTAAAGCCCCACTTGACACCTCTGCTGGAATGATAGTTGTTTCCTTCAGCTGCTTCGCCTGTAGAGACTTGCTATGACAGGCCGGCGAGCACACATAAATCCGAGTGCAAGTTGATGAACTAGACTGGCCGGCCTCCTCAGCGGGATCAGACAGAAATTAAGCCGTGCGTCTCTCAGACAGCGGAAACTAGGATCATCTCCCGTCCTCGCGTTGGCAGAGCACCACAGCCTGAAACGGAGCACTCCTCTTGGGCATTTCGTCGGAGAGCACACAGAACTTGGTTGTTGAGCAGGAAACATTTTCATGCCAAGGCGGACTGCTTAAGTTTAAAGAGCTTGCTCCTTTAAAACTCCCTGCGTAAACACCTCCCCGACATCTGGGTTGTCTCCAGGTTAACCTGCAGAGCCCATGAAATGCATTCAAGTGGAAATCCTATGACAATTACGCCTTTTGTTGAAATCCTCTAAATGTCAGACGGGGCGTAATCTCTCAGAAAGGCTACCCCAAAGGGTTTTGAAGATGAGGTTTTATTCGGTGCCAGAAATGCAGAGGGGTGTTTTCCTGGTAAACTTCCACAGCAGCTGTTAGTCAGACTGGATATCTGAAAGATGAGACTTGGATATTGGCGTACTTGTAGTGTGCCAACACCCTGCCCAGGAGCTGCAATGCATTCAGTTTCTTCAGCTCTCACGTTCTGAACAACTCTGTGGGTATACTGCATATTCTTTCATCAAGGCATTCCATCAAGATCAAGCCGGTGCCATCAGTGGTACCACGCTGTCAGCTGCCTTTGGGGACCATGCCACTAATGTCATGTCCTGGAAAGCCGGATTTTTTTTAGAGTTCAGCTATAACTGCAACCAGTCGTATACGTTGCAGTCTATATTTGGATGGATTTTGTTTTTGTTAGTTTTTCACTTTTAAAGCCAAACACGCCACCTTCCAGAGGAAATACTGTCTGGCTGCAGAGATGCTGATTGACGGTGAACCCAATTACTTGCGCACACACTTCTCTCTGCTCTCCATAATCTTATGAGCATGTGCAGAGGAAAGAGGAACCAGGCATGAGATTGACAGCACAGACTGGGGAGATGTGTCGGAAGCAACGCAGGAGGAATTATGAGTGGCACTATCCAAAACACGGTGCAGAGTGTTAACACAGAGAGCTCCAAGTCTATAAGGGAGAGAATTGTAAGCTTCTGCTGCGAGGGAAGTGTATTTTTTTTTCCCTTTCCGAGACCTACTGCTGAACTGGAATCAGCGCTCGGGGCATCCAATTATAGTTTGGATTGAGTACTACTTCTCCCACTCACTGTAGGAAATCCACCTGAGTCTGCAGACTTAGCTATCAGCGAATTACACTTATTTTTTGAATAGGTTCACCTTTGATTTCCTTGTTGTTGCCTTTTTATTAGATTTTTTTTTTTATTCAAACATCCTCAGAGTTTTGCAGAAGAAAATTCATCCCTTTTGATGCAGGCAGTTCTCAGCAGCGGACTGAAAATACAAACACATGGTAAGGGTTACTTCTGTGCCCCAGAAAACCTCTGAGCTTGCTCACCAATCTGTGCGTCTGTGACTGAACACAATTGCGGACCCTCTGTCAGCTTTGTGGGACAAGAAGAAGAAATCAAGTCCCCCCATTAGAGTGCATTCAAAGAGTATTTTTCTATCGCCGTGGCGATGGGGAGCTCAGCCTCGTCTCTCACGGCGGAGACTGAGTCGGACCATGGCTTTCGCAGCACCCCGTACCCCTCCTCACCTCCCATGGGTTGGCTCAGGAATAGCCACAGCAGTCCGGTGTGGGGTACCACCTTCATCACGCGCCAGCAGCAGCACCCGCTGCCTCACAGAGAGCGCAGGTAAGAGCCAAGCCTGTCTAACCAGCCGGGTGCCAACACATCTCTCAGTTGACTGCACCTGGGACACAGGGCAGGACTGGCCTGGCATGGCCAGCTGATGGGGAGGCTGAGGCAGAAACGGGCCGCAGGGTTGTATTACACGGGGATGCTGTCACTTGGAGCTGTTAGCCTGAGTGTACAAATGCCAGAGGGCTTCATTTTGCAGATCTGCTTGTTGTGTTGGGGTTGTCTTTGCCTGCAGTCACTTTGTTGGTGTGTGCTTGGCGCTGTAATCTGAGACTATTCATTGGCGTTGTTCACTTTAGACACTTTTACTACTGATGCGCATACTGTGGACGACTATTTTACCGTGAATCTTTCTTGATGAAAAGCTAACGGAGAATTCAGTAACCTCAGAGTTATGGATCAAATCCACAGTTTCATCAAAGGTTATCTAATCAAAGCCCACATTTTGATGTTTTCCTATGATGCACCAAAAATCTGGCTAAGCCGGATTTGTAAACTGAAATCCCACCGCCATTGGTTCTTCCTCGCACAGCTGTACGGTATGTGCTACATTTTAGGCAGTGCTGAGTGGATTGCCTGGACAGATAGATTGACCTCAGCTATGTGATCCCAATGAAAACTAGTTCAAGGGCGATTAAAATATGAGTTTTGCCATCCTGCTTTTGTGGGTCAACCATTGATTTTAACCAGTTGGTGGTTTTGTTGGAGCGGTGTTTGACCTGGACAAAGTCCAGCGTTCAGTAACTCATGGCCTCTGTTGTGCATAATGTAGAAGCTTCCTCAGAATGGGATGATCTGAAATTGTTTGCGAGAACTTTCTTGAAGAAAGAAGTGCAGTGTAGTAGAGAAACAGCCAAAGTTTATGTCTGTGGGGTCAACAACTATTCATTTTTATTGAATAGAACAGACTTGAGTTTCTTAGTATTGACTGTTGATAAGCTGTGTTCAGGTATCTCCAAGATAGACTGTGCTGTAGAAGGTTAATCCAGTGCAGTCCAATGGTTTCTGAATCCTTGAGTGTCCACAGTGTGAATTGTCTCTCAGCGGTAAGAACCCCAGTTTGTGTGTCCACTTCTTCCAGCAGTTTTGATAATCGAGTGATTTTCTCCCAGTAATCCCAAAGATGATCTTCTCAACAGCTCTCACGCGAACTTATTTACAAGTGATGCCAGCTCACTGTGTGTCATGTCTCCCAGAACAAGACCAGGCGCTTGATATCGACTGCCTCCAGTATATTGAAGTTATTGCTGAGTCACTCAGGGCATCATGGTCCGGTTGTTAGTTATTGATTTTCAGAAGGCCTGGTCAAATTTCCCCACAATGGATGTCATTATTTATTCAGCATCGGTCTCCAGCAGGGCTTTCATCTTTCTCGACTTCTGCCTGCCGCTGTCATTGTTTTCCCTGCAGTTACCCCCCATTTAACAGTTAAGGCAGTCACAGCTTCCATTGCTTACTCTTAAGAGTTTTAAAATCAAGCCAGGGCAGGCTTTAAGCCCCCACTGCAGCGTGACTCCATCAAACGTGGCTTCCTGTAAGAGTGAAACTTAAAAAAATGTAGATCCCGCTGCCGGTGTAGTTATGCATCATACAGTAAACTCCTTTTGTTTTTCCAGGAGACTCTTCCGTTGTGTTCATGATGTGCATCCCCATAGCAACAAGCCTCTGCCTCCATCACCAATCAGACTCCAGCCTCAGTCGGCTGAGCACATAGACGCACGCAGGCCCGCGCAGACATACACACACACCACTTCAATCCACCGCTTTTGGTCACAGTGAGGGACAGACGCATACAAGTATACTCTGACAACAAAGCTTTTTAGAAACAATGTGCAGTTGTACTTAGAGCATGCTCTCTTAGCCTCCCCTCTCTCTCTCCTCTCTCCTCTCTCTCTCATGCACACACTCAGCCTCTCTCTCGCACACTCGCAAAGTCACACACACTCAAACACACTTCTGTGTGAGCCTAACGAGGTTAGGCAAGCCTTGCTGAGCCGTGACAGAGCATGAAATATAGAAACAACAGAGCACCATGAGCCCAGCTTAACCTCAGCCATTCTCAGAGTTTATTCTCCAATATATTGTCCTATAAAACACTTTCTTTGCGTTGTTATTCTCCGCTCGGAGACAGCGCGAACGGGCCCGTCCTTGGGTAATTTCAATTTGTTTTCATCTAGCCGAGACCCATTGACTTTGGGAAGTGTTTGTGTGTACTGAATCAGTATGTTGACTCTTAAGGTTCTCTCAAGAAAACAGCCCACTCACCAGGCACAGATGCGCCACAGAGATGCGGCTGTGTGAGCCACGGTGTTTCACAAACATAAATATCACGCTTTTCTCTATCTTGATGCCAGCACAATACAGTATTAATCAAAATGCTATTATTGATCAAGGCAGCCGTGAGATTCTCGCGCCTTGGCGGTGTAACCTGTTTTATCTTGTTACGCCGCATGCGGCCTTGGGAGCCTTCAGCCCTGGAAGTCAGTGTCTGCTCTCCCCAGAGTCGATCCCAGTGTCTGTGGCTGTCCCAGCATGATGAATGACGCCGTTTATCGCGGCTCCACTCCGCTGGCTCGCCTCCCGTTAATTGGATTAAAACCGGTCCACTTGGATTTGACCAGCGCGCTCATTGGCCGTGTTTATGTCTGAATTATTTCAGCGCGTCTTCCCTCGCCGCTGCCTGTCTGATGGTGAGGGCCACATCAGGAC
>OMLF01022044.1:33272-44808 GCA_900302615.1 Holocentrus rufus | reverse complement strand
CATCATGGTGCACCAGCCTTCAGGAGGAGCCAGGGTAACGTATCAAGGGATTCCACAAGTCCACTGGAGTCTGAAAATTTTAAATTATCTAAGGTGTTAAAGGAATACTCCAACATTTTGGGAAAATACCCTTTTTCTGACAACTTTTTACTCAGACTGAGACAAGATGTTTGATACCTTTTTCACCCCTGTACATCCACTGGTTCAGTTCCTATGGCTGACATTTCATGTTAGCTTAGCATAAAGACTTGAAGTCTACAGGAGCCAGCTCCATCAAAGTGAAAAAATAAACCTTACAGCAACAACAACAACAACAAGCTGTCTTTTCTTTACTCAATGTATCATATGTATTACATGGTAATGAAATACACATCTTGGAATTTAAAAAAAAACAAACTAATAGTTTTAGGATGGAAGGAACTATAACAGTTGAACACAGGGGTTCAGCAGTTATAGTTCATTTACAGCTGAACTATCTGACCTCTGCTAAAACAACTCTTTTTTTTTTTGTTTGTTTTGTTTTTTTTAATTCAAAGATGTGTATTTTAATACAGGATACATTGTGTAAATAAGACAGCTTCAGAGTTGCTGTAAGGTTTTATTTTCTCATTTTGACAGAGCTAGACTAATGACTCCTGTAGACTTCAAGTCTTTATGCTAAGCTAACACAAACAACCCAAAGGAATTGAACTCGTAGACGTATAGAGGTGCAAATGGTATCGAACATCTTGTCTCAGTCTCGGTAAGTTCAAAAAGTGTATTTTGCCCAAAACATTGTAGTTCTTTAAAGAGGCTTCACTTCTTAAATATGTCACTAGAGTTCAGTGTGACCTTTTTTTTGTTACCTTTCATTAGATGTGTTCAGTCAGAAGTTTTACAATTGGTCTTAAATCCAGTTCCAGTTAAATCCAGCACAGTCTGACGTGAGATGTAATATTCGAGAGGGGCTTTGACCATGATTTTGAGAAAAAATAGCTCTCAAAAATTTAATATGTAAATGTTTTCAAACTTTTGGCCTTGTTTTGGAGAAATTGTCACCAGCTGATTGTTGCCATTTGTTAGTATGTTAGTCCAAGTCAGCAGAGACTGCAGCCCTTTTTCTCACAGTGCATGTAATGTTCAGAGAAATAAGTTTAATATCTCTTTAAGGCAGTGGTTCTCAACCGTGCGTAATCAGTGTCCAAGAGTCTGCAAGTTTTCATTCAACCAAACCACAGCAGCTGCTCACTTTTTTTTCACTTCCTCGTCTCTGGTTCATCAGTGAAATCAGCTGCTGGTTTGGTTGGAATGAAAACCTGCAGGCTCCTGGGACATGAGGGCATACAAAGATTGCTTTGGTATGCAGACTCAACAGATAAGTACTGCTGCATTCAGTGAGGTTGCCAGCATTTCAAAGAGTTCAGTATGTAGCATTCAGTAGTTGCTGAAAGAGATAAATGATAGTCTGGCACTGTGTGTCCAGGGCCAAGCCACAGACATCGCCATCCAGGCTGAGGAGATCCTGAAGCTGAAGAGGCAGATCAACAACATTTACGCCAAACACACGGGACAGTCACTGGAAACCATTGGTACGTTGGTAGTTGGTAGTCAGAAATGTCTCTCATACTGAGCAGGATCTGCAAAACTGATGTTCTAACTTTCAGTGTATAATTCACTGACAGTAGCATTACATCCACTCAGCCGCCCCTTTATTTGGTACACCTAGTGAGTGATGGGTAAGATTCTGGTTTGGATTCTACAAGGGCCGGGAAATGTTTTACAGAAGTCTTGGTCAATGCTGGCTTCATAGTTCCTGCAGATTTTTTTTTTTTTTTGCCAAACATTGCTTTCCACCTCATCCCAAAAGTCTTTGTTGGATCAAGATCTGGGCAATGTCCAGGCCATGGGAATAAACTTACTGTTGTGTTCCTGGAACCATCTTGAAATGATGTGCACCTTGTGACGTGGTGTCTTATCCAGGATAAACAGCAACCTTGAATGGCATTGTTGTTAGCAGAGAGCATGATGGTACGCTGCTGTAGTTTATCCACTTAAAAACTGGACCAGTGGCGGATCTGAGATGCCAGTCTTATCAACAAGATAGTTTTGCCTTCAAGGCTGCAGCTGACTGGATGTTTTATTCATTGCACCTTTCATGATAAACTCTAGACACTATAATGTAGAAAAATCCAGGATGTTGGTGGTTTCTGAGATTCTGGAGGTGTGTGTCTAACAAACATTTAAACATTTGATTGTCAATCAGTAACTGAGCGAAACATTGATATCTGGTGCAGGGGATCACCAGCAGTTCAGTCACCATTGTTGTCATCGTTGGGGACTTGGCTTAGCAGTCACAGCGACAGCTTCAATCAGATTTGAGACACTGATACACAGCACAGATAGTCACTTACTCACTGCCATTCGTACAGATATGACCAAACAGGAACAGGTTCTCACAGACCAGACAACAGAACACACAAACTAAACAGACATTGACAGGAACCTGAACTAAAGCTAACTAGTCTAGTCTAACTTTATTTTAACCTCATTTTATATTAAGCTCAAGTGAAAATAAATAGGTTTTCAGTCTTAATTTAAAGACATCAGTAAAGTTTTGCTCTGAATGCATTGGATTGTGTTAGACTGTTTTTCTGATATATATATCCTCACACTTGGGAACCGCTGCCACAATGGACAGTAACTGAGCGCTCATTTCTCTACACCTTTCCCATCTTTTAGAGAGCGTAATGGAGAGGGATCGCTACATGAGCCCCATGGAGGCCCAAGATTTTGGTCTCATCGACCGGGTCCTGGTCCACCCACCCCAGGCAGGCCAGGATGAGCCTGAGCTGGTGCAAAAAGAGCCAGCGGCAGCAGCAAGTCCTGCCCCAACCCCCGAGGCTTCAGCCCCTGAGCAGGCCTCCCCTGGGACCAATCCTCCCTCCTCATACAAACCTGAACCGTGAACTTTGCATCTCAGAGCCATCAGAGTTCTGCAAACAGTCCTTCAGGATTTACACCTGAAATGACCTGAGCGCAAGGTGGAGTCTCCGTGATGTTGATGATGATGTTGTTTCCAGTTGTTTTAAGTGGTTTCCTTGTGTCCTCATCTTACCCTACAACCACTGTGCATTCTACACATGCACAGGCAACACCCAAGATAGGCTGTAGTGCGTTCACACTGCGAGCAACCTGATTGATGTGTTGCTCTGTTCTGACTGATTGTGGGAGGTGCAAGAAGGTCTGATTTCATCTATGTAGACGTGCAGCTACAGTGTTGAAGAGGCTAATGAGCTATTTTTCATAATGTTACATTGTTTTGATGAGTTAACTTAGCTAGCAAGTAGATAGCACCGATGGAAAATACATTTCCTCAGCCCAGCTTCAACACTGTATGCACTCGTTCTCCAAGCATTGTTTTTGAGGAGTTTATTCCCGCACCCTTTCAAATATATGTTGCAGCGAACTAGGAAGTGTGCAATGGCTGCAATCAAATTCTCATCCGTTATTCCTGAAACAAAATCATACCGCTAAGTAAAAAAGGAAGTGACTGTGATAAGTGATCATCAGGTGAAGTTCAGCCATGCCCACCTGTTAGCTGACCGTCCACGCACAATCGAGTTTCCGTGGTCATTGAGCCCTATAAGAAATGAATTGACTTCTGGTGGCGTGGACTGTGTTGCTCACAGTGTGAATGCACAGTATGGACTACGTATGCACTACTTCAGTTTAATCTGGGCGGGAAGCTTCTTAAGACTACGAACACATCCTACACTGTACCTCTTTGCTTTGGAAGATATTGTTGCAAATATCTGAGTGGAAAAGCAGTGTGATCTACATTTGAATATTACTGTTTTTAATAAATTTGATCATGTTGACAAAAATTCACAAAATATGTATTGCCTCTTCTTGATCCTTTGTTGTCCCATATGCAGCAGTGTGTCTGTAGAATTCACACTGGTCAGCTTATTAATTATAAATTGCCTAGCAGTAATTGTTTATTTCGTTTCAACAAGTTAGCGCAGAGTGACTAAATTTAAAGCTGCACAAAACAAGTGAAATCTTGGCCACAGGAAACTGCGTAATGGGACTGATTTGGGACCATCACAGCCAAATATCTGTACAGCTATTGCCCAAACAGTTAACAGTTAATTTCCCCCTAAATGATGCATTTTTCTCTACCTCTTGTTCCAGCATTAGCTCTCCTCTGTGCTCTAGATTGGCTTTTTCTTAATGTCCATTAATCTCCATTCTGTCCAATGTCCTAGTTGAATTACTTAATGCACTACATGTTCCCATTAAGTTCATGTGTTAATTACAAATCACTTTAGATATTTAAGTATTTTTTATTTGTTTTCATCTGAATAGGCTAATATAGAAGTTTTTACTGAACTTTACTGAAGTTTAACTGAAGAATTAACGAAGTTATCACTGTGGCAGACATACACTGAATCACTGCAGCTCATTGTCCTTTCCTTCCTCAGCGTCTTGTCATTGATAACATCATGCCAGTCTCCCATGACAGGAGCTTCAACTGTCGTAAAAACTAACATTTAAGACCTGCTCTTGAAAATTACATGTACACTTTGCTGTAAGTGTGTTGTTTGATAAATACTTCTTATTCTCTGGTTTTAGTGAACTGTTTTTTTGTTTGTTTGTTTGTTTTTGCTCTTTAAAGTATTCTCAAGTGTAATGTTCAGAATATTGATGCATATGGGCCCTGGTGTCTGTTATTTTTTATTTAACATTTGTTGAGACCGAATTGCATTGCAAACCTGTTGTAACATTGAGTAGTCAAAATAATTAGATAAATAGACATCTGTAATTACATTTTCACAAGTAAGATTCAACTTACTTTTGCCATTTATGTGTATGAGGTTTTTGGGGTTGAGGATAAGACTTATTTTACATGAAAATCTTGTCTTGAGCAGCTTTATCCCAACTTGTTGGAATTCAATAAGCAAATATTCCTAGATAATTTAGTCTTGATAAGCTGCCCTGTTTGAATTCTTACTGTAGCCTACATCTGATCATTGTCCCTCTCTGTGGGCAAGGGAGCAGAGACAATTAAAGGTTGCCAACTCAACATTAACTATGATACCAGCAAATGTGACCAACAGAAAATTGTATAAGATAATTATTTATTACAAAATTTTATGAAAAGAGCATTACAAAAGGATGAAAAGGGCAAAACAAGAGGACAAAAGATCATCTGCATATTGTCTTTACCAGTAGAAAATGTAGCAAAACTAAAGATTTACATGATTTAACAAGTCAAATTTATTTTAATAAAAATATGACACATAAAACACCTTTGTAATCACACATAACTCTAAAAAGGTTTCAGTGTAGTCTAATATTTCAACCACTTACCTCCCTCATCTGTGCTGATCTGACAAGAGTTAAAACTGACCTGTTCTCACCCATCACTGTGAATAAAGGAAAGGAGGCATAGGACAAAGCAAGAGATTCACCATTCACCACAGAGATGAAACCTTTTACATCAACACAGGAGTCCAGACTCCAGTTGGGGTAAGTAATATAAAATATGAACCCTACTCTCACCCTAAATAAAAGACCAAAAACAGCCTAGTTAGTAAAAGTGAGAAATTTGCCCCAGTAGAGAAAGAAAACCGGAGATACAAAATTCTGATCAGTGATAGTGAGACTGTAACAATGTTTTAAAAAAAGTCTTTGGGAGATCAGCATACAAGATGAATAGTGTAAAGCAAAATAGTGCACTTGCACTTGCAAACAAGATACACACACATACACATACATACAGAGATATTCCCCAAATAACAATATACATCATCTCAGAGTGATGGATTCCAACAGTGATGTCCATCACTCACACACAGGTGTTAAAACAGGCAGCATCAAAGCGCCACTTCCCCACACCTTGCTGTCACATGAGGGAGCAGCTGGTCCAGCTGCTTTTCTTGGATGAGGCGGCCCAGCGCAGCCAGGCCAGGTTGTCCTCTCTGTAAGGCGGGTAGCGCAGGACGTTGACCCTCTCGAGAGCCCAGCCTCGCAGCATGCAGGCCCGCGGGTGGCTGAACGTCTCAAAGCCCCAACGGCCGTGGTAGTTGCCCCAACCGCTACCCCCTGTGGTGTGGAGGAGGGAGTGGAGTGAGAGCTGGTTAGCACGAGTATTACTTATCAGGCGCAATCAACTGACATTTTGTGGAAAAATGATGGGAAAATAGGGCTTCAATCATCAACAGCTCAGGATAGAAAAATCCAAATAACTTGAAAGGTCATGTGTGTGTAATGTGTGTACCTGCACTCAGATCTTTCCAGAATTGTCAAAAATGTAAGAGGTCAAAGTTTTGGTTGGTTGTGTTTACAGGTGGTGGGGAGCGCTTGTAACCACCTTAAATAAATGCACTAGGACTAGGAGAGCGGCAAATGAACATGGGAAGCTTTCTTTTAGCATACCTTGTTTTGGCCAATTCTGAAAGAGGTATAAGATGGACCAGGAAATCATGTAACACCTGCAATCATCAGTGAAGACTAAAATTTATGGCAAAGTACCCTATTTTGACAAAACAAAATGCAAAGATAACCTATAGCTAATATTTTCAACTCATTTTTACATGAAATATTTCATTTTAGTACAGTCAGTTGTTTCTTGAATGCTGCTCAAATTAATTTTATGCAACTGATAGCTATCAATAATGTTGCTACTGCAGCAGTGCCTATTCAAGACTTGATGGTTGATAAATTAACTGGTTGATGTCACCAAAACTGCCAGGTTTCACCCTGTAGGCAAGGTCTAGTTTTAGGTTTAGGCTTAGTAAAAGAGGTCAAGATCATTTTAACATACACTTCCCCAATTAAAGTTTTGTGCTTACTGAAATAAGGTGTGAGAAAGGGGGCAGAGTTCAGTTCAGATGATATGATAGTACAGGGGAAAAACATAATAAATCAGTACTTAAACCAGGGTCACACATACCTACGCCTCCAAAGGGCAGGCCTGGGAGGGTCATGTGGACAATCCCATCATTAGAGCAGAAGCCCCCACTGCTGGTCTTTGTCAGCACTGTGTTTACCACCTTAAAAAGAATTGATATAAGATTACACAAAGCAATATCTGATGTTATGCAGTGGAGGGTGTCTGACTGCAGATTGCTGGGTAACATGTTTGAGGTTCTAGAAAATGTTTGGCCTCTCAGCGAAAAGGCTTTGTCAGTTCTGCGGTTCTTCAGTACGGAAGAAGCCTTTTGAATGAGATCTTCTAGAACCTCAAGCAAGTCCAGTTGCCTTTGTATAGCACCTCAGTGCAGGGCGACATGTTCTTACAGAGGATTCTTCGGAGAAAACATAGAGGGCCAGCGGTTTCTCTCTGCGGTTGATGAAGTCGATGCCTTCCTCCAGAGACTCAACAGTGAGGATGGGCAGGATGGGTCCAAAAATCTCCTCCTCCATTAGAGCGTCATCTTCCTCCACATCCACCACCACTGTGGGAGCTGGTGTGAGAACATAGTGTGAAAAGAACATATTTTTTATTTTGAATCGAGAACCGGTCCCAAATTGTCTGATCCATCAGAATTTTATCGTATCAATTTTTCTAACCCACCTATGTACTTTTCCTCCTGATTGCTCTCCCCTCCCAGAACCACCGTGCCCCGGGACCTCTGCAGCTGATCCATCAGTCGAGTCCAATGACGGTCTGACACGATGCAGCCCATGTCCGGACTTGTCCGAGGCTCCTCGGTGTAAAAATCCTCCAGGGCCTTGCGCAAGAAAGGCAGCAGAGCGTCGCGGTTGGCCTGTGTGCACAGAATGTAGTCTGGTGCCACACAGCTTTGGCCAACGTTAAAAAACTTAGCCCAAGCCAAGCGGCGGGCAGCAGCGGCGATGTTCACCCGGCCATAGATGAGGCATGGACACTTGCCACCCAGCTCCATAGTCACTGGTGTCAAGTGGATGGCAGCTGCCTGCAGGATGCTGCGTGCCACAACCTGGGAACCTAGGAAGCGAAAGCTAAGAAGTAAAGGGGTGGTATAGCTAGTGTCCCAAAATGCCACTTCTATATCTCTTAAAATTTCCTCTTTTATGTGACAGATGGCCATCCCTTTAAAATACAGCTGAGTGAATTCTTGTAACAATTATTTTATATTATTGTATACTGGAGTACTTGAGGATATTCATGTACTGACCACACAGCTTAAGACAAGAATTTAAAGATATTCAAGATAAATGTCAAAGACCAAGACAAAGAAGATGAGACAAAAGACATTTTGGTCTGAAGACCACTATATAGAGCTACTGCACATAAATGCATCTGCATTTAAAATGGAGAGTGAGTAATGTGGGATCTGATCTCTCCAGGTGGTTTTTACCTGTGTACAAGATGTGGTCGAATCGATTGTCCAGAAGAGCCTTGGTTTCTTCTGCTCCTCCGCGAACAACCGCATAGCAGTCCTGCAATGGAAATAGGTCCAAACTTATTTTTCACATCCTGTGACAACTTGCTTATGCCTTTCAATTATGAATGAATCAAACTTTATTACTTTACTCTATTACTACACAAATATTGTATTTTTAAGCACCTTTTAATGCCCTTTGTTTTTATTGTTACTACTGTTGAAGTGTCAAGGAGCCAAAACCAAAGAATTTGATTCTCTTATACTTGTAGTGTATAATTGAGAAGTAACAAAGAATCTTGAAAATCTACTGCTGCAAGGCTACTAGAATAAATCTTAATTGGGTATTAATGAAATGGAACAAGAGTTATAAATGTAACTACAGTTCTGTGAATTTTTGATGAACGCCAGAGTTCTCTGTCACTCATAATCTGGGCAAGAAGATTCCGTTGGAACAGATTATGTGATGCCATAGGGATTTTATACTGGGGCATACACCCTACATCATCCCAGGAGACTTAATTGGTATGATGACTTGACCTGTGCACAAGCAACATGGAGATATCCAGTGCTAAAGCACCTCCTCTGGCGGCAGAACCGTAGTTACATTTGTAACTATTTATTCCAAACAAATCATCAAGATAAATGCATCACTTCCTGTTTGTGGATATTTCACAGCAAAGACCTACCAGACTCTGAGTGTTTAGAAAAGCTGTTTCTTTTATGAACTAAGTTCAAGCCTCACTGTTTTCTGTTACTGTTCACAAATTTTATTTTGATTGTGATTGGCCACATAAATACCATATATGAATAATAAATTGATTTATATTTCACATGAACCCCCCCACCCCTCTCCAACCACAATAAATAAATAAATAAATAAATAATAACATTAAACTCCCCCTGGAAATGCAGGATACAAACTTGAAGAGTTGCATGCTTTACCTGGGACAGGTATTTGGGGATGAGCTCTGCCAGCAGGCTCTCAGTGGCTGCACTGACTTCTGACGGCTTGATGATCACACAGTTTCCTGTAGGCACAAAAGTAATGAGTTGATCTGACAATGGTTATGTGTCCATGGACTGGGTAACCTCTGTTCACACTCTTATTCAAATTTATCTGCTTCTATGAATCTTTGGTACACTCTGCTGACATTAATATTTACCCATAACGCTCTGTGAGTCACATTGCATTTGCACAACATATGGCAGTATCAACATGAGTTCCACATACTGTTTAGCTCTGAGAGTGAGATGGGAATAGATGATACCTGCAGCGATGGCTCCAACCATAGGTAAAAGAACGATATGAAGGGGGTAGTTCCACGTCCCAATAATTAAAACAACTCCTAATGGTTCCCTCCGTACAAAAGCGTCATCGAGCCTTGTGGCCTGGACAAATGAGAGTAGATAAATTACATGACAACACTGATAATACTCTGCGGAGTTTGGACAAAGAAAACCCATATTGTTAGGTGGTAATCAGATCAAATGCAAAAATACAAACCTACCAGATTTTTGCTCACATATTCTGGCTGCATCCAGGCTTTAAGGTTATCAAGGGTGTAGTATATATCATTAGTCACCATTTCGATCTCTGACAGGACGGCCTCAAATTTCGGCTGGGCAACAACAAGGAGAAACAGAAGAAAAAGTAGCAGACAATCAAAATGGAGACAAATTGATTTTAGGTCATGACACCATATATACCCAATCAAAAACACCCTTTCTTTTAAACCTAAACAGAAGATATAATTGGTAAAATACAGTAGTAGTCCATGTTACATTACATTGGGGTCCCCGCCCCACATGGACGCACCGCAGAGGTTAAACCTCCCGTTAGAGGCGAAACAAAAACAGTGTTAACACGAGCCTGACAGCACAAAATGGGCGATTAGGTTCGATTTTGGTCGACCTACGCCGTTTGCATCCTTCTTAACCAGAAGAGGAGAGAGGAGGAGAGCAGAAGAAAGCAGGAGGAGAGGAGGAGATGGTCAGACAGACGCAGAAGGCTCTATTTTCGTACAGGTGCACTGCACAAAGCGCGGCCAGTCGCTGGTGCAGCGGAGTTTTGATGAGGCTCAGTGAGGGTTTCTCCTCACCTGGGCATGTTGGGTATTTTGGGGACACACAAGGTGGGAGGAGAGGCACATAAGTTGGTGTGTTCTTATCATTCCTGTGGTACACTGGAATTTTGGTTCCATGGATGACTGCGATTTGCGCCCGCCTGCTCAGACAAGCGCAGCACACCTATGTCGTGTGTTTTTTTAGTCATTTATATGAGTGCGGGCGTGTCCAACTACACATCTCTGAACTCACGAAACCCTGGTTTGTGTTATGCTTGTCTGTTTTCATGATGGAACAATATTTCACGACATTGTTTATCCATTTAACAGATGGCAGGGGTTTAGTGATCATAAACTGCCGTGCATTTCCTGCAATTCTACACAATTCTACTCAAATACTTTCTTCAATACAATAAAAATAAAGTGCCTACTTTAGATTATAACTGAAAAAAAACATTCAGATCACTTAGCTTTTATACATTTTGAACCTGGCTATTTCCAAAGCAAAATCAGGGCTTGGAAATTAACAATAAGCAAATATGTTGTTCATTCTATTAGTCAGAAGAGAAAGTTCTCTCTCTCATTATACAACAACAGCAAAATATTTACACAATCAATGGCCACATGAGTGCAGAATTAAAACCTTATACAGTACAGAACATAAAAATAATAAATATGAAAATCAGTGCATAAAATACATAGAAAAATACACAATAAATACATAAATACAAAACAAGCACATAAAGATTACACAAATGCTTGTCTTGTCCATGAAACATTTGTGCCCAGGGGCCTGATGTGTGTGTGTGTGTGTGTGAGAGAGAGAGAGAGAGAGAGAGAGATGAACACACATTGTCCTACCTTTCTGAGGTCCTTGTGCAATGCGTCCAAAATGAGCTGCTCATTATCTTTGATTAATGAGAGAAGTTTGGAGATTTGCGTTCGCCGAAACTGCTCCGGCATCGTGACGCCTGAACGAAACGCCGTGCGTAACCTGCTGACAACCTCGCTCTGAGTCTCCATTCTGTCAACACACACACACACACACACACACACACACACACACACATATACATACAGATTACACAATAGAATATGCAGTGATTTTATTGTCATTGT